>QLOH01000991.1:0-218575 GCA_026901365.1 Sesbania bispinosa
ATTGGCTAGTCTTTGAGCCTTAGACGGTGTAGGGTGTTGGTTTGTTTTTCTTTAGATTTCATTGGTATGTATATTTGTGTATGGGTTAGAGTACCCCTATACTCATTTTATTTAATACAATTCACTTTACTTTAAAAAAAATTGGAATTTGGTGATTTAAATTATTTTCAAGGGATTAATGATTGTTGTGACATTTATTTAGTTTTTTTTGTTTGTGACACGTTTCCTCTCTTTTTCAACAAAATTAAAAACATATTAAAAATAATTAAATAAACTTTTATTTTTTAAAATTTAAAAATATTTGTTTCTAATTTTTGTATGAATAAAATCTTAAATAACATTTCTATAAAACTAGTAATTATATTTCTTTATAAATTTATAGAAAGTGAGGCTATAAGAAAGTGTAAGAAACATCAAAGAGTAAATGATGAATTGTGAAAAAAAAAAATAAGTGTTCTTACAAAGACTACAAAAACCCTACTCTACTCAAGATGAGGATACAATTTGGCAGAATAACAGTATAGCCTTGGATAAGAGTGTGTGTGTGTGTGTCTTTATCTGGCTCCAGTGGTTTTTATAAAGAATATAGGCTTGCTTGGCTTGACTTCTCTTTTAGTGTCTATGTCCCTTTTAGCGTAATTCTCGGTTCCTTAATTCCTTAGACAGAGTTATCAATTTCAATTCTTTCCTTTTCTAGTGTGATTCGCTCCCTGTCTTATACAACTGATTGATATGTTAATAATTTTGATTAACCTAATTCCTTAATGGGTTGTTCATTGAACCTAGACATAGTGACTTACCTGGGTCATGGAGGCATTGACTATGGTCGGTTGTCATGTATTGCCGAGATATAAGAGTCATCGGATGGTACAATACATAGTCCCACAAGCTATGAGATGTTTAGGCGAAATAGCTTTAGAGTTAGAGGGGGTATAACCTCAAGCGGTATGCTACAATAAGGATAAAAATGTTAAAAGTAATGTTAGTCATGAGCTAAATTTTGATACACTAATAACGTTTCAAAAGGTGCTAATAACTACCATAAAAATGTCACTTTACTTGAAATATTTTAACAAATTTTTAAGCTACTAACTTCAAATTGAAAACATTGCTCTACGTTTGCTTTTCACAATGTTTTAAGTACCATCCTATGCTAGACTGACTATCTTTAAGAAAAACTTTTAACTAATATCATTCAATTATCTTCTTGTGTTTTGATAGAAATACATTCATTGATTCCATAATCAAATTGATTATAAGATGATTGGTTATAATTTTGTCATTCATTTCTTGTATATTGGTATTTTTGGTAACATTTTTTATTGGTATAGTAAATAATTATTTTTTAATATAAAATCATCATGAACTTTTACACTTTTAATTTGTCTCAACTAATCCTTAAACTCTTATCATTATTACAATAGTTCCTTTCATTAATATTAAGTTAAATAATTAACATATTCAATCTCAATCTTTCAAGATTTTATGTAAAAGAATATAATTTACATTTTTTATTCTTGAATTAATTATGTCAATTTTAAGCATATTTGAATTTTTAAAAGTGACACATGGCAGTGTGTTCTTTAATTTATGGTAACTTTTATATTTTTTAATTTTGGAAACTTTATTTTATATGATTTTAATATTTTAAACATAATTTCAAAGGGTTGAAATTGTATTTGTAATTATTTAACTACATGTTGATTAAATGATCTATTGCAACAATGATAAAAGTTTAAGGATTAATTAGAAAAAAAATAAAAGTTCATGGTACCTATTTATAAAAGGTGAAAGTTAAGGGTGATTATATATTCTTTTTCTTTTCAAAAAAATGCTTAAATATTTATCAAAATAAAACTTTGTAATCCTAAAATAAATTAATTTAACTAGAAGTGATCAAGCTATCTAACAATGTTAGGGAGACTTTTACAATGTAAAGTACAAATTACTTTTGGAAGGAGGCAAAAAAAAAAGTTTTAGTACTTAAAGTAATTATTGATTTCACATCCTAAATATGTAGAGAAACTTCATAACTTTTTTTTATTAAAAATCCATACTTGCCGGTGGAAACAGAGATTAAAAAAAGGTGTAGACGTTACACACCATATTTTCTATATTTAATTTCTGACATTATAGAAATATAAAATTCCCCAAAACATGTACTATCCAAAATCTTTAGAACCCATATATATATAGAGGGAGCATATCAAGTGAGAGGAGTGTTTTATTGTGAGAGATTATATATATATATATAGGGAGCATATCAAGTGAGAGAAGTGTTTTATTGTGAGAGATGAGAGGAGGGTTAAAATATAACCCTTAGATTAAATTGAATTAAATTAAATGGTTGAGTTTAAATTAAGTAATAATGATTTGTTATCTCTTGATACATAGAATTCTTTGATCCAAGATCCATTGTTATCTCTGATTAATCCTTCAAATCTAGCGGTCCTTGATTTTCGAAGAAATTGTCATCAACATTAAATCATTATTATTTAATTTAATCTCAACTATTTAATATAATACGAAAATTTTAATATGCTAAAGTACTAACTTAACTAAAAAATACTTTATAATTACAGTAATAATAATTATAGTTATTATATCAATATTAAAGCCTTTTTAACATTTTAAATATTAAATTTATCAACCAAAAACAACATATAATTTTTGATAAATTATAGTCAAATAATCAAAATTCTTTATTTGATTTGAACTTATCAATTCCCACTTACCAAAAAAAAAAACTTATCAATTCCCATTTTTATTTCCATTTTGAAATATAAAAAAAAAGTCCTCTAATTTACCTGAAAGACCTACAACTTTTGCTTATATTTATCTCATAAAAATTAATAATTTTAGCTTTTAAGAAATTACAAATATTTATACCTAAAATTAAATAAATACTCTATCTTAAAACATAAATAAATATTTTAAATCATTTATATTTTGTGAAATAAATAAGAAGATTAATAATATAATATGAAATTTAAATTATGAAAAAAAACACTTTGTAACTACGGTAATAGACTAATAATAATTATATTAATTTAATTATAGTTATTATGTCAATATTAGACCATTTTAAAAATTTTTAATATTAAATACATCCTTAAAAAAGGATGCTACATGTTTAAAAATATAATATAAAATTACAGATATTAATACCAAAAAGCAAATAAATATTTTAAAGTATATAGTATAAAATTTTTCTTAACATATTTTATGAGATACTCCCTCCATTCCATTTTGACAGTCGTTTAAGGTTTCTACACACAAATTAAGAACAATAATAAATGACTTAAAAGACATAGTAATCTTACTAAATTACCCTTATTAATTTACTACACACTTTTTTTCATTTTACCTAAATATATTAATGAGTAGTGTAGTGCACAGTTTTTTAAGTTTCTTTTCCCATAAAAATGGGAGGGTAAAAATGGAAAACTAACATTAATACTCACATAGAAACTAGAGAACAACTCATATTATGAAAAAAATTTATTTTCCTAAAACGACTATCAATATGAAATGAAGGGAGTATATAAGAAGAATAAAAATATAATATGAAAATTAAAATATTCTTAAGTACTCAACATAAAACACGTTACATATTGTAATTATTTAGCTATGGTTATTGTATCAACATTAAAGCCGTTTTTATATTTTTAATATTAAATATATTTAGGAAAAAAGAAGTCTACCACTTTTGCTAATTTTGATCTTATAAAAATAAAAATTTAATTTACTCAATAAATTAAAATATTAAAAATATTTTATAGCGTTTATTTTTTTTGGTGCATTTTATAGCGTTTATTTAAAAATGTATTTTATTAAATTTTATGAAATATATAATAATAACGAAAATATAATATCAAATTAAAATATGATAAAGTGCTAAATAAAAAACACTTTACAATTATGATAAAACGTTAAATTAATGTTGATGGCAGCTTCTTCAAAGATCAAGGATTGGCTGAATATGGAGGATTATTCAGAGATAACAATGGATCCTGTATAAAAGGATTCTATGGATCAGAGATAACAAATCATTATTACTTAATTTAATCTCAATCATTTAATTCAATTTAATCTAAAGGTTATATTTTAACCCTCTCATCTCTAACAATAAAACACTAGTCCTCTCACTTGATAGGCTCCCTATATATAGTCAAGATATATAGTCAAGATCCGTTGACACCAGGTGTCAAACTTTAAGAGTTACACCTCTTAATAACTTTTTATAAAATGTGAATTTGATCAATCCAACCGTTGAATTGAAAGTTCTTATAAAGTTGATCAAGCTTATAAAAATTCATAAAAATCAAAAACAAATTAATACTTCATCAAACTAATTTATTTTAACCTATAATATGTTTTTAAAATATAAGTAAAAGTCCACTATTAGATAACATACCTACGAATGTTCAAATTTCCTGAAATTTAATATACATGATCATGAAAGTAATATAATGTGATTCAACGGTTGAATTGATCAAATTCACATTTTATAAAAAGTTATTAAGAGGTGTAACTTTCAAAATTTGACACCTGGTGTCAACGGATCTTGACTTTTATTTATATATATATATATAAATATATACTTCATCAAACTAATTTATTTTAACGTATAATATGTTTTTATAATTTAAGTAAAAATTCACTATTAGATAACATACCTACGAATGTCCAAATTACCTGAAATTTGATATACATGATCATGAAGGTAATGTAATATGATTCAACGATTGGATTGATCAAATTCATATTTTACAAAAAATTATTAAAAGGTGTGACTCTACAAGTTTGACACCTGGTGTCAACAAATTCTGACTCATATATATATGTATATATATATATATGGGGGATCAACTTACTCCAGGTGTCGAACTTTAAGACTTACATTAATTAATAAATTTTTATAGAATGTGAAACTGACTAATCCAACCGTTGAATTGAATGATATATTATGGAGTAGATCAAGTCTATAAAATTTCATGCAAATCAGAAACTAATTAATACTTCATCACACCACTTTATTTTAACGAATAATATATTTTTAAAATATAAGTAAAAGTCCGTTGTTAGAGAACATACTTACGAATGTCTAAGTAATTTGAAATTTCATATACATGATCATAATGATAATATAATATGATTCAATAGTTGGATTAATCCTGACTCATATATATATATATATAAAGTTAAATGTGTTTTTGGGCCCTCAAAATATAGCGATATTTGATTTTGGTCCCTCGTTTATTTTTTCATTCGTTTGGGTCCTCTATTTTATAAAATCACGTGATTTTAGTCCTTATTGTTAGCTATATTCCGTTAAGTGATGACGTAACAATATTTCTTGTAGATTTTGCTATAGAATTTGTTTCAAATTTTCCTGCAGTTTTCAAAATTCAAAGAAAATTTTATTCAGATTTTAAAATTTACGAGAAATTACTATAAAAATTTTTCTACAACAAAACAAAGAAATTTTATAGCAGCATTTTTATGTAAAACATTTGTGGCTTTTTTAAGTTTACTACATATGACTTTGCTAGAGAAAAATTTGCAAGAAATTTATTGAGAATTTTTACCCAGAAAAAGTCGTAGTGGAGCAGCGAAAGTGAATTAACAGAGTATAGTTACACAAAGAGGACTAAAAACACGTGATTTTGAAAAATGGAAGACCAAAACCAATGAAAAAATAAATCAGGGACCAAAAACATATTTAACCCTATATGTATGTATGTATGTATGAATTGAAAATTCTTATGAAGTAAACCAAGCTTATAAAATTTCATAAAAATTGAAAACTAATTGATACTTCATCAAAGTAATTTATTTTAACGTATAATATATTTTTAAAATATAAGTAAAACTCCACTATTAGATAACATACCTAGTTGGATTGGTCAAATTCTCATTTTACAAAAGTTATCAAGAGGTGTAACTTTTAAAATTTGACACTTAGCCCCTCTTTGGTAGGGGTGAAGTGGAGGAGGGAGGAGAGAAGTGTGGAGAAATGGAGAAGAAATGTGTGTTTGGTGGAGGAGGGAGGAGAGAAGTGTGGAGAAATGGAGAAGGGATATGTGTTTGGTGAGGACGAAAATGGCTGGAAATGAGGGGAGATGATTACACTGTTCAATTCTCTGCAATTTTGTAGTGAAATAGAGAGAAATGAGAAGTGGACAGGTGATAATCGATTTTTATGTATACATAATCGATTATCATGTTACCCAATGTCATAAAGAATCGATTTTCATGTACACATAATCAATTTTTATGTTACTCACTGTCATAAAAAATTGATTTTTAATGTATCATAATCGATTGTTGAGCTAAAAAATCGATTTTTTTTAATAATCGATTTTTCATATTTTTTTTCTTTTATTTCACACACATTTCTCTCATACCAAACAACCTATTTCTCTCCTTCCCACTTCTCTTCTCTCTATTTCCCTAATTTCACCAAACAAAGCATTAGTG
Source organism: Sesbania bispinosa (assembly GCA_026901365.1). Taxonomy (NCBI): domain Eukaryota; kingdom Viridiplantae; phylum Streptophyta; class Magnoliopsida; order Fabales; family Fabaceae; genus Sesbania; species Sesbania bispinosa. The sequence goes on from QLOH01000991.1 coordinate 6,484, forward strand.
TCAATAAATCTTGACTCATATATATATATATATATATATATATGGATCAAATTACATCAGTGTAAGTTACACAAAATATTACACTGCCAAATAACTTTTTAACAGATCATTGTATTAAGTAATCCACCGTTGGATTGAAAGTTACTATAATATAAATCACACATATAAAATTTTACATTAATTCAAAATTATTTGATATGTCATTGAGATGTTTTAAAATTAACGTCATATATACATTTGAAATATATGAAAAAAGGAACCATTTGATTATTAGTTTATTAGTGTTCAAATTTCATGAAATTTTACACAGATAATCAAGATGATGAATAAATATAATACAACGGTTGGATTAATAAAAATCACATTCGATCTAGAGTTATTAGCGGTGTAATACTTGGTGTAACTTACATTTCTCGACCAAAAAATTATGACAGAAATGTTTCAGTACATGTCCATTTGGATATAGATTTTTAAGTAAAAAAAATACTTATTCGAATAAATTTTGTCTAATAAAGTTTTCTTTCAAATAACAATTATCTAAAATAAGTTAAATAGCATTTGGATAAATGTTTGAGCGTTAATGTAAAAATGAAATTCCGCTAGCTAATTCATTAAGTAAATGTAAAAAAATTACATTATCATTCAATATAATATATAATGTGTTGTCACATCATTTAATAAATAGAGTCCGTGGATATATAATGTTAGTGTAAAAAAGTTTTCTAGGAAATGTGTCATTATATTATTTAATGAATATGACATATAATATGTTATTAAATTTAGTAAACGATCTGATAGCATTAGCACACTGCATATATTGTTGGTTGTTTATGTAAAATTTTTTACACTGACAATATATATCCATTAAAATCTTATTAAATTTAATAACATATAAAGTGTCATATTCATTAATCGATGTCTATGTAAAACTTTTCTTATACTAACTGGGTATGCTTATCAAATCCAAAAAGAATAATTTATTCAAAACAATATAATAAATTTAGTTACTAAACTAAATTGTGTTTAGCTTTCCCAATTACTTACTCTCATAAGCTAATTTAATTTTAGATGTTTCAATTATGAGAAAAAGCCGGGAACAGCTTACATGAACTTTATGTAATGTATCATTAATTTTTATTCAATAAATGTTATGTTATTATAATGTACCAATAACGATATGAAAACACTCTTGTTAATTATACTCAGTTTTTTTTATATAAACCATATATATGCTTAACTGGAGAGATATTATTGGAAACATCCACATCATGACGAAATTAGTTTTTTAATGGGATATTTTTCATACATAAGACTAGAACATGAGATTTTGCTTAAGGGTATTGATAGCAGGATAATTGTAGGATCTAGAATTGAGCAAAACCACCGATTAGAATAAAACATTAGCAATTAAAATGCGAAAATAAGGTGCAGGGCAGCAGCTTATTTTGCACAAGAAAGTGATAGAAAATGAAAGAAAAAGTGGAGAGGAAGAAATGGTAGGGACGCCACTGAAGTAGGAATCCACCTACAGCAAATAAGTCCAATGTCAGACGCCACTAATTCAGGAGAATTAGATAAGTCTCGGTATGATTTGAGCAACAACCACCAAGCCTTACTCTCAACTCACAAAGAGGAGAAAAATGGGCATAATGCCTTTACTATTTCATAAGTGTTGTGAAATACAAGGGGGGTGGTCTCCTATTTATAGGAAAAGGAGGTGGCTAGGTGGGAAGGAAAATAAAAGATGAGTGGAAAACTATCCTAGGTGGGTGTTGAACCCCTATCCTTTGGCTAATTAACTAAGTATCACTTAAGCCAATAAAGTCATCAAATTAGCGCCCGTATTCTAGAAAGAAAAGGAAAAATTACATTCGTGTCCTAATTACAATTAAAACTCTAATTAATCTAATTAAATCCTAATTAAGATGAAGTCTTCTTGTTGACTTGGTCAAGGGTGGTCAAAGGTCAAAGGTTGACCAAAATATGGTTGACCAAGGCTTGGTCCAGCTCCATGTGCCCAAGTCAGGCCCAGACTCCCCTTCAGCTTCACTGTCAGCTCAGAGTTCCACTGACAGTTGTCATCATTCCCTCCCCCTTAGAGAGGATTTGACCTCAAATCTGAAAGATCGGAAAGAATCCATAAGAAGAAGAGGAATGGGGGTAGAAAGAAGGAGTTGGATGACTAAAGTAGCAAGTAAGAAGATACTTCCCTTAGTCTTTGGGGAGTACAGCTGGACGTCCCATGTTGAATATCTTCCTTGAGCCTAGACAACAAAAGAAGACCCATAAGTATTATTCCAAAGCAAGCAAAGTGAAGGCTCATAACAAAAATACTTGGGGATCATAAAGATTAGTAAAAGAAAAACATAGGAGATGAACAAGAGGTATTTGTGATAAGGGATAGAAAACTCCCTCAATGGAGATTGAACCATCTTGTCCATGTACTCTATGGATTTAGATCCTAGATCAAAGACTAATCTTTTGAAGCCCTCCCCTGCAAGTAATATAAGTAAGTGGTCATGGAGAAGGCTTAGGGAATAAATTCCACACAAGTACAAAATGTGTTTCAATGTGCAATATTCATCAAAATATTCTACACTATGTTCCCAAATAAATGCACAAGTGAAACTATGTGGCATGAATGTTTTAGTATTTTTCAACAACATCCCAACATTTTTATTGAACATAACACATGCATCTTGAGTATGATTGTCAAGAGAATAATGCATATGTTCATGGCATGAGTCACAATTTATCCTAATGAACTTACTCAAGTATGTTGGTGCCTTATTTAAATCAAAGGTATCATTTCTTTGCAAGCAAGGTAAAACAATTAAGGAATCACTTTGAGTAAGCAAAACTTGAGGCATACCATCATGTGATTTAGGTGTCATGCAAATGTTTTCACATGTGATAGCCTTATCCCAATTTTTATCATTTTCTTTTACTAGTTCAAGAGTATAATACACATTTTTATATGAAACAATTATTTTATGACCAAAATGTGTATGCACATTATAGATACAAACCAAAGGTACATGCATATTCAATCCAACTTTGTTATCATCATGTAACTCAAATTGATCAAAGGAATTGACTAAACATGCATCTCTAGTAAATTTCATGGTACTCTTAAACTTAGTTGGCTTTTCTAAACATGCAATAGATTTCAAAGCATCATCAACATTGTTTATTTCTTTCAAACATGTAATGCTTTGAGGCATATAATTGTGCATAGAAGAAGGCATTTCATGCATAAAGAAAGTTAGTTTAGGAAACTCCCTTTCAACAGCTTGAGTTGTCCTTTTTGCAACACTAGAAGTATTTTCCATCAACCTATTCATGCTTTCACTAGAAGAGTTAGCATTCAAATGATCACAAGATAAACATGCTTTCTCTTCTTGCACTCTTAATTCTTTTTCCTCTCTTTTAAGTTTTTCTTCTTTCTCTTTTTCTATTTGTTCTTTTTTTTCTCTTATTCTATTAATCTCTTAAGTGTGGTTTGATCTTCTTTTATTTCCTTTGAGGTCATAGGCATGAGTGTGAATTTTATTCCTTGGTGGCGGAACCTATAGGTATTGGCAAACCCATCATATTTTACCCTTCTCTCATATTGCCAAGGTCTTCCTAATAGGATGTGTGAGGCTTCTAAGTGTATAACATCAAAGGTTATTTCATCTTAGTAATCCCCAATTTTAAACCTTAAGCTCACTTGCCTATCCACCATAAATTCTTCCTCATCACTCACCCATTGAAGTGTATAAGGTTCTGGATGTGGGGTAGTAGGTAGGTTTAGCTAGTTAACTAACCTAAGGCTAGCTAAGTTGCTACTACTTCCTCCATCTATGATCACTAAACATACCTTATCTTCAATTTGACACCTAGTGTGGAATAGGTTCTCTCTTTGGCTCTCTTCTTCACCCAAGGGTGTTTCTAAGGCTTTTCTAAACAACATTGTTGCCTTTTCCCCTTGCCTCCTTCCTTCCATTCTCCTAGATTGATTTTAGTTTTATGGACCTTTCCACTCAAACTAAGTGTTAAGTTGCTGATAGAGCATATATCAGAGTAGAAGAAAATGCAGTAAGAGCAATAAAGTTCAGCAGGCACGCATATTTCAGCAAGTTCATATATCAGAGAGTTCAAGCATTACAGAGAGTCATATTCCAGAAAATGCATGAATGTTCAGATTATCTCTTACGAACTCAAACCTATCTTTAGCAAGGGGTTTTGTGAATATATCAGCCCATTGATGCTCTGTATCAATGAACTTAATATCAAAGACACCTTTCTGAACATAGTCTCTAATGAAATGATGCTTGATCTCTATATGCTTTGCCCTAGAATGCTGGATGGGATTTTTAGAAAGATTTATTGCACTTGTATTATCACATAACACAGGAGTAGAAGTAACAACAATATTAAAATCCTCAACTTGATACTTTACTCATAGCAGTTGTGAGCAACAGCATGCAACAGCAATATACTCAGCTTTAGTAGTTAAGAGAGCTATAGTGCTTTGTCTTTTGCTAGCCCAGATTATCATATTTTCTCCAATGAAGTGGCATCCTCCACTTGTTGATTTTCTCTCAATTTTGTCTCCAGCAAAGTCAGCATCACAATATCTCAATAACCTGCAGTCCTTACTCTTCTTATAGCATAGACCAAGATTAGTAGTACCGTTAAGATATCTGAAAATTCTTTTTACAGCCTTGCAATGAGTTATTCTTGGATCAGATTGAAATCTTGCACACAGACAAACACTGAACATGATGTCAGGTTTGCTTGTTGTAAGATACAATAGAGATCCAATCATACCTCTATACATTGTTGGGTCAACACTTTCTTCTCCTTCATCTTTACTTAAGATGGCAAAAGGATGCATAGGAGTTGACATAGGTTTGCAATCATGCATGTTGAACTTCTTAAGCATTTCTTTTGTATATTTCTCCTGATGGATCCATATACAATCAGACTCTTGCTTAATCTGAAGTCCTAAGAAAAACTTGAGTTCACCCATTAAACTCATTTCAAACTCAGATTGCATTAACCTTGAAAACTCTGTGCATAATGAGGAATTTGTTGATCCAAATATAATGTCATCAACATATATCCGAACAAGAATTAGATCCTTGTTAGTCATTTTTCTAAAAAGGGTTGTATCAACCTTTCCTCTTTCAAAACCATTTTTGAGAAGAAAATTACTCAATCTGTCATACCAAGCTCTGGGAGCTTGTTTAAGACCATATAAAACCTTTTTCAATTTAAAAACATGCTTAGGAAAAATTGAATTTTCAAAAACCAGGGGGTTGTCTAACAAACATCTCTTCCTCAATGAATCCATTAAGGAAGGCACTCTTTACATCCATCTGATATAGTTTGATGCCATTATTGGCTGCATAAGAAAGCAAAATCCTAATGGCTTCAAGCCTTGCTACAGGTGCAAAGGTTTCTGTAAAATCAATACCTTCTTGCTGGTTGTAGCCTTGAGCAACCAATCTGGATTTGTTTCTGATCACTTTTCCATCTTCAGAGAGCCTGTTTCTGAACACCCATTTGGTTCTAATAATTGTTTTCCCATGGGGTTTAGGAACAAGAGTCTAGACATCACTCCTGGCAAATTGATTCAGCTCTTCCTGCATGGCTAGGATCCACCTTTCATCACGCAGAGCTTCATCAATATTCTTTGGCTCAATTTTAGACAGGAGGGAAAGATTATTGACTTCTCTAAGTCCTGATCTTGTTCTTACACCTTCTGAAGTTTCACCAATGATCTGCTCTCGAGGATTATGAGACTTGTATCTCCACTTATTTCTGCGAGGAAATACATGCTCAATCTGAGACTCAACATTGACTCTTTGAAGAGGAACATCTTCAGCAGGTTGTTCAGAAAGTTGTTTAGCAGGTACTTCAAAGGGTTTTTTAGCAGGTTCCTCATTTTTTACCTCTGTCTTCTCTGAAGTTGGATTTAGCTCCATCCCTGCAAAGTCATCTTCCAGATCTGATAGTTCCCTATCAATCTCTTTAGCATCATTAAATCTAACATGGATAGATTCTTCTACTGTCAAGGTTCTAGAGTTATAAACCCTATAAGCCTTTGAAGTTTCTGAATATCCAATGAAAAATCCCTTGTCAGATTTAGGATGAAACTTTCCAATATCATCTTTGGTGTTAAGTATGAAACACTCACAGCCAAAAATATGGAAGTAAGAAATGTTGGGTTTCCTTCCTTTCCACAATTCATAGGGAGTTCTTTTAAGAATTGGTCTTACCAAAATTCTGTTTTGAATGTAGCAAGCTATATGAACAGCCTCTGCCCAGAATGATTTTTGTAGGTTGCTTAAAATGAGCATGGTTCTACCCATCTCTTGCAAGCTTCTGTTCTTTCTCTCAACAACCCCATTTTGCTGAGGTGTTGCCACAAAGAAATTGTGTGAGATCCCATTCTCATCACAGAACATTTTGAAGCTTGAGTTTTCAAACTCACCACCATGGTCACTTCTGATAGCAGTTATGCAAAATCCCTTTTCATTTTGCACCTTCTTACAGAATTTTGTGAAATTCTCTAAAGTCTAATCCTTGCTTTTGAGGAATATCACCCAAGTAAATCTAGAGTAGTCATCCACAATGACCAAAACATATTTTTTACCAGCAAGACTTTCAGTTCTTGTAGGACCAAACAAATCAATGTGAAGTAGTTCTAAAGGTCTTGAGGTAGACACAACATTTTTACTCTTAAAAGAGCTTTTTGTCTGTTTACCCTTAAGACGGTTTTCACATAAAATATCAAATTTGAAATAGAGCTTGGGCAGTCCTTTTACAAGGTTGTGTTTTGTTAACTTTAAGATTAATTTCAAGCTGACATGCCCAAGTTTTTTATGCCAAATCTGTTTTTTATCCTTAACAGAAAGAAGACAAGTAACATTTTGATATGCAAGTTCCTCAAGATCTATTTTATACAAATTGTTGTGTCTCTTGGCAGAAAAAATGGTTTGATCTGAAGAATCTTTGACTACACATCCATCCTTGGTAAAGGACACAACATATCTGATAAGTGAAAATCATATGATAAATTAGAGCACTTTTTAGTTCACTTATCAAGGATAAAATGGTAATTTTACCCCAGTTTAATCACTTTTTATTAAATATTAGATAAATTGTATTTATTAATCTTAGATTTGAATTTGATGTTATTTTGATAGAAATATTGCTGATTTTTGCAGGATACTGCAAAGATTTGTTTTGAAGGAAAGATAGCATTAAATGAGGGAGATATCTGCAAGATTTGAGTTTGATTGAAGACATTAAATAAAGATTTGAAGAAGATTTGAGGCAATCAATGAAGATATCATTGCCAATCAAACAAGGATTCTGCAGACAACCTTCCCAAATAAATTCAAGATGCTCAATAAATGCAAGATTTCATCAAGAAAAGGGAAACAAGGAAAGACAAATCAACCAAAACCAGTCTCGGGGAGAGATCAAGTTAAAAAGAGAAAGATTGAAGTTGTAGGACGCATTCTACGCTTCAACCTGCGCTGTAGCGCAGGGTGAAGCGCAGCTCTCTGGAATCTGCGCTGCAAGCTGCGCTGTAGCGTAGGGTGAAGCGCAGATCACACTGATTCTTGCCCTGTTGCCATTTTTAGATAGATCTCTCCCCAATTTTCTTTGTCCTTCCTTAGCCTATAAATAGGACCTCATTGCACCAGATTAAGGTGTGCACGATTATTGTAATTCAGTCATATTTCAGTGATAATGCACCAAAGCTAATTTTAGAGTAGGAGAGGAGGAGCGCTTCACAAGGATTGAAGATGGTGACAGCATCTTCGGTGGTTTGTATGGCTACCTTGTGTAGTTAACTCTCCATTAGGATTGAATGTAATTGATTCTATCCCCAAGTGTATGTAAACTCTATATTATTATTTCCTGAGCTCTCTGTCTATAATATTGGTAATCTTATTCTGTGCTTAATTCCTAACTCCCGCGTTTGCGCCGGAGTTATAGGCTAGTTTCGACCAGGATTGAGGATGGGGGAGCGGATTCTGAAGAAACCCAAACTCTGATTGAATAAGAGGACTCGGTACTTTGTGACTGACACATGAGCGTTACTAATGAGCGATGGGTAGTGACAGTACTCTAGTGAAGGGCGTTTACAGGATTAGGCCTTAGTAACGATAGCAAAGGATTAGTTGATTGTCAATCCAGGACCGACACATAGATGTATCCTGATAAGTGATGGGTAGTATGAGTACTCTAATGAAGGTCCGTCTATAGGATTAGGCCTCGTTTATCAATTAGTTCTTTTACAAACGGAATAAAGAAAACAAAATAAGCCGAGGATAAGTCTGTCGCTTGGGGGAGCCCGCATGGATAATCTTTGAGTGTGAGTGGTGCCTGGTAACTCGGGGTCATAAGCAATATAGTTTGCCTACAATATTATAGAGTAAACCTAAAATAATAGATAGTTTTTACATGCACAAAGGGTGTGATGATATAAAGTTCAATCCTAATCCAAGTAAAGTGTCTCTAACTCTTCCTTTCTAATTTAATTGATTATTTATTTGCTATTTACAATTTACGCAACAATACTCTCATAAATCTGTTGTTTTCCCTTGATAAATAGATCACGACTATACACGAATTAACCGTTCCCTGTGGATACGATAACTCTTCTTACTATTATACTACTGGATTTTTTGTTCGCTTGCCAGAAACCCATCAATATCCACTGTCACATAATTGACTTATGCTCAGCAGGTTGTGTTGAAGTCCTTTCACAAGAACATTTTGAATAACAGAGAGACGGAAAATACCTACAGATCCTATACCTGTGATTTTTCCTTTCTGATTTCCTCCGAAGGTGACTATACCACCATCTTTGGGCCTAAGGCTTTGGAACAAAGACCTTACCTCTGATTCAGAGCTGTCTGAAGGAGGGAAGCTTGCCATCAAACCTCCTCCTCCTCCTCCTCCTCCTCCTCCTCCTCCTCCTCCTCCTCCTTAAAAGAGGGTTTATTTAGCTTGGGACAATCAGCCTTCATATGACTTGGCTGTTTGCATTCATATAAGAGTCAAATCATCATCATCCTTAGAACTGACTTCAGAACCTTCACTACCTTCTGAAGTCTCCTCACTTTGCATGGCTTTATGTGACCCATGCTTCAACAGCTTGGATCTGGCGTTCAGGGCCAATGACTTTTTCTTGGGTGCATCCTGTTAGTATATGCACTAGATGTCGCAACCGGGGTCACGACGGGGTGGCAAGTCGGGAAATAAAAATAAAGGAGTTGTTACCAATTTATTTGGTTTGGAAAAATTGGAAAACCCAAAAATGATTTTAAATTGAAAACCAGTCTGCGAACAAGAGATCCAAATTCGAGAATCGATTATGTGTAGGGAAGGTGTTAGCACCCTACAACATCCGTTAAAAACGGTTACCTTTAATTAATTGTGCAAAATAGATTAACTTTAAAAAATATTTATTTTACCCTAATTCTAAAAAGTTTAACACATTAAAATATTTTTTGATTATTTTTAATTTTTAATGTTTTTTGGTATTTTTTAGAATAAATGACAAAACTTATTAAAAAAACGAAATTATGGATTAAAAGGAAAAAAACATTTTTGTTTATTTTGGCTTGACGAGGTAACCCCGCTCCTACGTATCCTCAGGTGCAATGAGGAAATCAAAGCCACGTAGTTCGGAGGGTCAAATGATTGAAAAGTGATTGATTTTAATTTTGAAAAAAGAGAATTTGAAAACAATTCAATTTTGATTTTTTAAAGAGATTTTTTTTTAAAGACTTTGATTTATAGAAAATATATTTTTTGGAATTTTGGAAAGAGAACCTTAAAAAGGGGACTTGATTAAAACCACATTGAAAAGGATGAACAAAGATTTATAATCACGAAGAGAAAAATTAAATACATTAAACAAATATAAAATATTAGAAACAGACACCAACATAAACGGATGGTAATATGAAATGGAACACATATAATAAAATACAACATCAACAACAATAACTACTACTACTACTATAATAATAATAATAATAATAATAATAATAATAATAATAATAATAGATGAACAATAAAAATGAGTGAGCCTCATATATCATCATTGGCTCGAACTCAGAGTAAATGAATCACAAAAGAAATAAAAACACACACAAAAAGATAGTAGAAAACGGACTGGGCCTCAGAATTTCATCATTGGCCCAGAAAAATAAAACAGAAAATGCCTGAAAGAAAAAACGAACTGGGCTTAAAGGGTCATTGGCCCAATAGCCCAAATCACAACAACAACAAAAAAAAAAGGAGTAAAGGAGCAGAGTTCAGAAGTTTCACTCTCTCCATTCACTCTTTAGGGTTCCATTTGGGGGAAAGGGGAAAGAGAGGAGGAGAGGGCGGCGGCGGCCATGGCAGCCAGGGAGGAGAGAGAGCGCGCGACGAGAGAAGGCGGATGTGCATTGGGAGGACGACGCGGCCAGGCCATTGGGAGGCGCCCGCGCAACTATAGGTGGGGATGGCCGCTGACAGAAAGAGGAGCGTGCACGGCGGCACTGGTGAGGGACTGCGCGTGGCGGTTAGCCGCGCGATGGTGGTGGTGCAGACGGGGAAGATGAACGGGGATCCAACAGCGGCACGGCCGCGGTGGAGGACGTCGCGACTCTGCGGTGGCAGATCGCAGCTGGGACAGTGACGGGGGGCTGTTGTGAGCTCCGCTGCGGTGGGGACGAGGTGCCGAAGGGGCGGTGAGCGTCGCCGCGGCTGCGGCCAGAGGAGGTGCCATAACAACTCCTCCCCCTCTTCTCTCTCGGTTCTCTCTCTCTCCCCCCCTAAGTTTGTGGTTCTGTTTCTTTTTCTCTGCAGGGGCCCCCTGGATTGTGGCTGTCACGGTGGTGGTAATGGAGGTGCAGCAACGGTTGCCGCAGGCATGATTGAGGGATGGATGGCTGGGCAGTGAATGAGGAAGGGTGGTGACCGTGTGGTGGTGAGTTTCTATTCTCTTCCTCACTCTTTCTTTCATTCTCTTATTCTCTGTATTTAACTTTCTGGTTCAGATTTTCTTACCTCCCTCACTCTCTGTTTTGATTCTATTTCTCTATTTTTGGTCACAAGAGATTGGGGGTGACAGCCACAATAGGAGTAGAGAAGGAACACAGTCGCAGCCATGGCTGGGAGGTGGGGGTTGCCGCAAGGGTGGCTCACGGCGGTGGTTGCTCTGTTTTTTTTTACTCTCTTTTTCTTTTTAAATTTGATGTAATGGGGCTGTATTTGGACTCTAAATTGATTAATTAGGACTCTTTTGAATTGGATTTTTGTCACTAATTTGGCATTACTGTGTTTGTTGGATTTTATCACCATACACACATACAAGCAAAGGGAAAAACAGATTAGTATGGTTCAAAGCAAAAGAAAAGAGATGATACCAAATTACATTACAATTTCATATTACAGCTCTTTCTTTGATTTTAAATTCTCCCTTCTTCAACGCTTTCTGTATGATGCTGAGTTCCCCCTCTATACTTTCTCTCAATCAAACTTAGAGCTCAAATGTTGAGCTCTAAATTCTTCACTGTGGATGGGTATATGGCTCTCTACATGGCTCTCTGTATTTTTCTCTCCAGGAAGTGAGATTTTTTTGTGTCCTTTTACCTCTACCCCCTTCCCTATTTATAGGAAAAATCCAACTTGTTTTCCAAGCAATAATTTTTTATTAATATGCAACTTGGGAAACAAGCAATTCCCTTCTTTTATTTTATGTTTTTAAATAATGATAATTTTTTTATCATAATGGGCTTTTTAGCCCAAAACCAAAATAAGGCAACAAATTTTTTTGAGTTCTTTTTCCTTTTTGTTTTTTTTTCTTTTAAAACATTTACCCAAAAAGTATAAACATTTAATTAATTAATTTAGCCAATCAATTAGATAATTAACTAATTAATTTATCAAATTGTTTTTATTAATCAATCAACTAATTATTAAATAATTAGTGAATTAATTAACATTTTGGGTAAAATAAAAATGCAAATTTCAACAAATCAAAATGAGTTGTAAATAGCTTCCGGATAAAATTGGGTGCTGACACTAGAAATTTGTATGTTTTATTTTGAACATTCATCGCTTGTATCATATTATTTTATAAAGGCAATTCATTCTTTTAGAATGTAATAAACGTCCTTAGAATAGTACGCCTAAACTTCATAAGAAATCAAGTAGATGACTTTAGACTAAATAGTCCCTGGTCAAGCATCTTCTTAGGACAAAATATGCATTTAGACTAGTATGTGAGTTCGTTAATTCTTAGGACAAAAGATGCATTTAGACTAGTATGTGAGTTCGTTGATGATCACATCTCACGGATCATGGATATGAGATATCATGTGCTCACATTAGTACATATTAAGAGTAATGGTGTACTGGACTGACCCACCTTAAGAACGTTGCATGGTTGTTACATAAGTGTCATGAACGTTTCTTATATAGATAAATATTATATGAAGTCATTTGACCTGAAATCACTACGACTCCTATATAAGGAATTATATGTTTTAAATGTCATCAAACGTTGCCTGTAATAAGGTGATCATAAAGTTGGTTTTTGGACATATAATAAATTATGTGGTGGAATGTGAGTGACTTAAATGAGATTTGTCCCTCCTATGTAACAAGAGTTATATCTGTAGGCCTCTTGATAGAGTTAGACTACAAAATGCATGGCCATGCTTAGGAGGATAAACATGAGATGTTTGTTTCTGTATAGTCTACTTGGGCATCAAGAAAAAAATAAATTGAAGTATACAAGGATGACACATTCCATGCCCTTGTATTCAATTAGATATTTGGACAAAGAGACAGATCATATAAATTATTATCATGAAATAGGATTCGTCAAAGTTGTTGACAATCTCAATATTTGGGTAATAGTGATGTATTGCTAGATACCGCTCACTATTTATGATATTAAATATAAAAGGGTTTTATTTTAAATATCATAACCAGATATTAAAAGCCTATTGAGTTACACGCATACAACAAGCTGCTAGGAAAGATAATAATTCTAATTTGATTAGAATTATAACATAATGGGCCAGGCCCATAATATAGCATAAGATGCATTACGCTACACAGACGAGCAGTCGCTCTTACTCTCTAAATGCTACTAGCAGAGTTGAGGAGGGTTTCCTAGTTCGGCTGTTGGCGTGGACACCTCTAAAGACGTGGCTGCTATTGCCTCGTTCGCAATCCGTAAAGGTATGTCATTATGTTTCAGGCCTTTTATGCCTTAATTCGTGTTTTTCGCATTAACGATCATAACAAATGGGGAATCCAATTATTCCGCTGCACCCTGACCACATGCTTGATTCCCTTCAATTGGTATCAGAGCGTTGGTTTGCGATAAACACATTTTAGGCTTTTAATCGTTTTGAATATTATGATATTCTGTTTTTCTGTTTAAAGCGCAAAATACCAGTTGATCGCTGTTCTCTGCGCTGGGCGCAGGTGCGCGCTTCAGTTTATATTGATTCCATTATTGATTGTTTTTGTGTGCGGTGTATGTATGTATGTATGTATGTATGTATGTATGTATGTATGTATGTATTGTATGTATGTACGTATGTACGTATGTATGTATGTATGTATGTATGTATGTATGTATATATATGTCCTGATGTTAGAGGGTCCCGTGGAACATGAAGAGTTCATGTCTTGGGCGTCAAAGGGTTCAATTGTTGAAGCCTTGCCTCGACTCAAATGTTGCCTGCGATAAACATGTCACTTATCAATTTGCTGACAAGAGCGTATTCGAATGATACGAGGGACTTACCTGTCTACAGGTTCATGAAAGTATTCGTTTGATGCGAGACACTTATTGATGATTGGTCAAGGGATGAGAGAACTTAGCCAAAGATTTATAAAACAGTTCAGAAAAAATGTTTTTCATCTTAGTGTTATAAAACAGCAATCTCAGAACCCTCCACGTTAGTATAAACTGGATTTAAATGGAGTTTAGGGATGAGAGAACTTAGCCAAAGATTTATAATAGTTCACTTACCACCACTGTGAGCTACGTCTAGTCTTAAAGCCAAACAGCTAAGGATTTTCCACTATCCGATCGATCATATATACAAGTATTCTTTTCTGTCAAGCCTCTTCAGGCTCTACTACAACAAGTATTCTTTATCTACCAAGCCTCTTCAGGCTTTACACCAAGTATTGTTTAAACAACAAGCCTCTCCAGGCTCAACAACAAACTGTTTAAGAAGAAAGATAACCTAAGCTTGAAACTACACAAGTTTGAAGCCTAAACTGGGTAAAATGTACAATCTTCTGAGTTAAACTCGGGATATGAAAGTTGAGTACAAATGAAAGAGTGTAAATATCTCAGAGAATTTTTTCAACACTTCAGCAAGTTGACGTTCGTTCTCTCTTATTCTTCTCTGCAAGAAGTCTGGTATTTATAGAGAGAGAGAGACTTTGAGATCCGTTAGACTTCTCTTTAATCCCGTTGTGAGATAGCTTTTCTCCCGTAAAGACACAAGCTTCTGATAGCTTTCTGCAGCAGACAAAACAGAAGTAGGTGTGCAGCAACGCTGACTCTACTTTTTTGAACACAGTGTACTTTCGCAGCAGAGGCTTCCTTTTTTGTGTAAAGGATTCTGAAATATACCAAAAGGGTTCTGATTTGCCTTGCCAGAAAGAGTGAGATGCAGATAGTTGGTAGGGAGCGTTGAAAAGACTTGAGTCTTCAAAGGATCTTCAAAGAGACTCACTCCGAAGATGATATGCTTCTCAGACACAGCGTGAAGTATGACGTCTTCAGATTTCAGAGAGTTCTCTTATCTCAGCAGGTCCTGATTCTTCAGAAGGTTACTCTCCTTCAGAAGGTTGCACCACTTCAAAGGGTTGCGTTACTTCAGAGAGTTGCTGAAACACAGAGAACACCTTAAAGAGAATCTGTACTATCTTTCAGAATACTTTAACCAAATTTGTTATTCATTAAAACTTAGGATTATGAGACTTAAAACATTATTAATTACTTAATAATATTTTTTAGACTCAACACATTCGACTGAGCGCCCTAATGGGAAAAAGTTTGAATAAGAGGGAGCTCCCCTGCGCGCCCTAAAAGAAAAAATTTAAAATTAAAAAGGTGAAGAGCATGGCGCTCCTATGAGCACCAAAATTGGAAATATTAAAATTAATTGGGGGAAGGGGAGGGCGCTCCCGCCTAGGACATGAGCGCCCTAAGGGTAAAAGAAAAAAAGAAAAATGGGGAAACAGGAGGGCGCTCAGGTACATGAGCGCCCTTAAAAAGCTCCATAAAAAATTGATGAGGGCATATCCACATGGGAGCGTCCTGAAATAGGTGGTCTTATATCCTAAAATTGACATAGTGATTGGAGCATTAACAACTAGAACATATGATTTGGTCATTCTTTTGGGGTCAGTGAATACATTCGATAATTGGCTAAACTTTGCATATGAATTGTCCTTTGAATTTTTGGTTTAGATTTTTTTGTTTGAAGATCAAGATGGGATGAATAATTCATTCCAAGTGATTTCTTTGTCTAGCTCCATATTTTCTCCCTCTAATGTTGGGAAAATAAATTTTCAACAAAATGTCAATCGACAAATTAAGCCATGAATAAGTCTCCTGTCAATAGTTCAAGATATTTTATTATAGAGAAGGATTAATAGCCAATATATATTCCCAACCTTCTATAAGGTCCCATCTTAGTGAGTTGTGGTCGGTGGAGCGATAAAAACATATATTCTTAGATGGGAAATATTAGGTTCTTGACAAAAAATCATTGGTCTGATACGAATAAGTGTTAGAACATACAAGATTGCATATCCCGAAGTAGAAAATGGAAGTTTTGATCTCATTACTAATTGTCTTGCAAATAATAAATGGGGTTAAATATGTTTTTGGTCCCACAAAATATGATGAAATTTGGTTTTGGTCTCTCGTTTATTTTTTAATTGGATTCGGTCCCCCATTTTTTAAAATCACATGCTTTTAGTCCTCCTTAATAATTGTACTTTGTTAATTCATTTTTGCAGTTCCACTACGACGTTCCCAGGTAAAATTTTACAGAAAATTTCTTGTGATTTTTTCTCTAGAAAATTCATTTGTAGTAAATTTCCAAAAAAAATCTCAATTTTTTTACTTAAAAATGCTGCTATAAATTTTTTTTGCTTTATTGTAAATTTCTTGCAAATTTTAGAATCTAAACAAAATTTCCTTAGAATTTTTAAATCTGCAGGAAAAATCGAATGTAAATCCATAGAAAAATCTATAAGAAATATTACTACATTATCACTTAGCGGAATATAACTAACGATAAGGACTAAAATCATGTGATTTTGAAAAGTGGAGGACCAAAACCAAATTTCACTATATTTTGAGGGATTAAAAACATACTTAAGCCTAATAAATGATTCTGCAATGTTTCGAGTTTTATCTACAACAAGTTTACCCGTTGATTAGAGTAAGATGGGGTATTTAAAAACCCAAGCATCGTCCCACAGAGATTAATCAACAATATTAAATTAAATTAAATCCTCAATATTGAGACAAGAGAGAAATATTATGATTTGATTTGTTGGTTAAGATTAATAACAATTAAATGGGGAAAAAGATAAAGTTAAACAAGGAAGCAAGCAAATACAAATAAGATTCAGTTATGGAAGTGCTTAGGGCATCTGGTTTCACTTAAGTGCTTACTAGATTTTCCCCCAATTTCCTTTATAAATTATGTCAAGTTAATTGTCAATCACTTATTCTAATACTATCAATACCCAATGATCGTGCAATATTGATAATCTTCTTCTTAAAACACTATCCCCAATGATCATGCAAGATAATGGATTAAGAAAAACATAAAAAATCAATAAGTTTGTTAATCTAATAACTGATTGGAAACCTAGGATTAATATTGATCCTACAAAACCCTAGATTCAGTTTACCTTATAGATCTGTTAATTGAGAATGGTACGATCGCCTATTACCCAACCAACTAAGATTTACCAATGGTGCTTAAATCTTGATATAGTAAAACAATAAGGCAAACACAATTATTTAGAGAAAACAATAATTTATAAAGGGAGAAAGGTTCAAATCAAGTTCACAACTTAAGATCCACCATAGCCCTTTGGCTAAGTAATTAGTTACTCATAATAAAACATAAATCAATGAAAACTAAAAGTCTGAGAATTCCATAACTACTAGAAAAACTAGAAGAGAAAAACCCCTTTGACAGAATTGCTTCACTCCAAGAGTTGCTCCCAATCCTAATGCAAAATGCTACTGCTCTTGAAAAACCTTGAGAAGACCAAAGTGTAGGAAGATGGTAGATGAGTCAGATTCCTCATATTACTGAGAAGATTTCCTTTTATAAGAGTTTCAGGTGTCCTAATTTGATTGTCACTTGATTTCCTCCAAAAAATAATCACTAAATCTATCCTTGACTAAAATCTTGTTAAAGATTCTCTTTTATTTCATTAAAATTTTCTTTTCTTGACCAAAATCTCATTAAATATTCTTCTTTTATTTTTGTGATAAAATAAGAAAAAATAAGTGAGATTTCAAATAAAAATAATGACCATAAATGTCAAATAACTCACTTAAATACCCAAAATAAATCTATAAAATAACGGTTTATCAACCTCCCCGCACTTAAGCATTGCTTGTCCTCAAGCAATAATCCATGCTAAAACTTAAATATTAAAATAAAAAACACATAGTCAAGGAACTCATGATGAAATAACTTGTAACAAATGCACAATTTTCAATATGAAAGGAATAATTAAATGTTAGCCCAAATAGAGGCTTTTGGTTCCCTAAAATCAAACTCTGCATCAAATAAGGGCTCTTTTCTTACTACTCTCGAAAGTGTTTAAAGTTGTAGGAAAAATTCACCTAGCTTCTCTAAAGACAGTGTACTGTCATAGATTTGATTATCAAACACATCTCAACCAAAATTTAATGAATAAACCACCATTTTGGTCCTCGAACTAACATCCTCTCTCCTAGTTAGTCCCTAAAGTAAGTGAAACAAAAAGTTAGTCCTCGAAGTTTTTCCCCATCCATCACGTTAGTCCCTGCCGTCCATCAGGTCTATTAGTTGGACGTTATCTGCCAACTTGTCACGTTTTCTGCCAGCTGTACACCAACCTCTCTCCTACGTGTCATAAAACAGTACTTCCACCCCCCAAAATACTTCAATTTCGTCCCTGACCTAATTTCTCCAAATATGAGAGACTAAACCCTTCAATTTCATCCCCAAAGTTGAGCCAAGCAATCTGGTCCCTATTGTACCTTTGTTGGACACTATACCACAACAAGAAGGCCCTCCACTACTTCAAAGGCTCTACATTTGTTTTGATGCATGCAAGAGAGGATTCAAGGCTAGATGTAGACCCATGATAGGCTTCGAATTGTTGCACCAAGACTTGGGAGATTACCAGCAACATGGGTGGTATTTAATCTCAGATATGCAAAAGGTATTTTCATGTTAAGGGACTAACTTGCATGCTTTATTAACACTTTAGGGACACATGTGCATGTGTGATATTTGTTAAACATGAGTTATTTATTAATTAACATGTGTTTGTGTTTTGATTTTTGGATGTAGGGGCTCATCCCTGTCTTGCAGGAAGTAAAGCCTGATGTTGATCATAGATTTTGTGTCATGCACCTTTAGAAGAATTTCATCAAAGTATGGAAGGATAAGGTGTTAAGGGATTTGGTGTGGGCTTGTAGGTCCTGGCATCTGAGTGGGATGCCTTGAAGACATGCCATTGCTGCAATGGCATGTTTAAACGTTCAACCTGAACAATATGTCTACCCATGGCTTAAAATGTGTGCCTATCATGCAACATATGAACACTTTATTAGGCCATGCCAGTCCATGGAGTTTTGGGAAGCAACTAATCAAATTCCACCAATACCTAGACAAATTGTAAGAAGGCCTGGGAGGCCAAAAAAATGTAGGAGAAGGGGTGATGAGGACAACACCAAACCAGGGAAACTAAGAAAGAGAACTTCCACCATGCACTTCAGCAAGTGTGGATCAGCAGAGCATAATGCTAGAAGGTGCAGCAGGGCAGATATCATTGTGGCACCAGCAACAGAAGGTGAACCAGCAACTGAAGGTGCAGAACCAGCTGCCAATGATCAACAAGGTACTTTTGGCCACAAATTTATAATCTTAATATACAATACATAACGAATAACTTTTCTTCAATTGGCTTTTATAGGACTATGAAATTCAACCAATTATAAATGACATACCAAATCAGAATGCAGCCCCCCAAACTGTGAATGAAATTCCAAATTTGGAGGCTAGTTTGTAATAGATTTTTGCCAATTTTATTAATGAAATATTTACTAATAGAAACTAATTTGATGCTTTGTCATTTTCCCTCTAAAATGAGTTGCTAGCACAATCTATTGTAAGACCACCACCATTTAGACCAAGTGGAATGGTAATGTCTGTTGTTAGCCGCATTCCTAGTATTGGTTTGTTGAGAAGGAGAAAGCCAATATTTAATCCTCCTGCCACAATTTCTTCTACAACAAGTTTAGTTTCAGTTAGAGAACCTATTCACACAACTCCACCACCAACATCCCAACCTGCAGCAAGGTCAGGGAGCCCTGCATCAATGCCACCTCATACTGGAGGGGTATCTGAAGGCGCATTTCAAGCTGCTAGTAGAGGAGTGCAACAGAGGTTTATGCAGTTCATGCCAACTCCAAGGCTTCAGCAGAATCCTCCCTCCAACAAGTAAATCATTATGAATGGTGAACTTATATGAATTAAGTTGAATCTGTCTTTTTGAAGTAGACAATGTTTTACTTTCGGGCACCACTTCTTTTGTGTTTATATTTGTCTAAATGACTGGTGTACAACTTTATATGCTGGTATTGTTTTGCTGTTCACTGGTGTAATTTGGGGACAAGGATTTATTCCTTTAGTCCATACTTAGTGATGATGATAGGAATTACTATTGCTTTAGGGAGGCATAATTTGGTTTATTTTAGGTTTAGGACTTTGTGTCTACAATACACCATAATATGGCATCATTATGAACAATGTTTATGTCTTACTTACATTAATTTTATTTCATACTTTTATAACTTTACAATTATTCTCATCAGTCATACTTCCTATTTTTTTGTAATGTCATTTTCTGTGAGGAAAAAAATTCCTTACCATACCAATTTAAAACTAAATTACAGCAATATATAGTCTTCATCTTCAAATTAGTTAACTACACCTAGTTTAATAAATAGTGATTCATTAATCGAAACAAGTCATTACAACTTTCATTTGGAAATTTGTTTAGATACTCCCATGCCTTTTGATCTATGCTCTTGACTCTTTCCATTTGGAGGATGAATTCATGTGTTGTGGTACTCCTTTCACAAGCCCACACCAAATCCCTTAACACCTTATCCTTCCATACTTTGATGAAATTCTTCCAAAGGTGCATGACACAAAATCTATGATCAACACCAGGCTTTACTTCCTGCAAGGCAGGGATGAGCCCCTACATCTAAAAACCAAAACACAGACACATGTTAATTAATAAATAACTCATGTCTAACAAATATCACATATGCACATGTGTCCCTAAAGTGTTAATAAAGCATGCAAGTTAGTCCCCGAAGTTTGTAAAAAACATGCAAGTTAGTCCCTTAACATGAAATTACCTTTTGCATATTTGAGATGAAATGCCACCCATGTTGTTGGTAATCTCCCAAGTCTTGGTGCAGCAATTTGAAGCCTATCATGGGTTTACATCCAGCCTTGAATCATCTCTTGCATGCATCAAAACAAATGTAGAGCCTTTGAAACAGTGGAGGGCCTTCTTGTTGTGGTATAGTGTCCAACAAAGGTACAATAGGGACCAGATTGCTTTGCTCAACTTTGGGGATGAAATTGAAGGGTTTAGTCTCTCAGATTTGGAGAAATTAGGTTAGGGACGAAATTGAAGTATTTTGGGGGGTGGAAGTACTGTTCTATGACACGTAGGAGAGAGGTTGCGGTACAACTGGCAGAAAACGTGACAAGTTGGCAGATAACGTCCAACTAACAGACCTATGGACGACAAGGACTAACGTGACGGATGGGGAAAAAACTTCGAGGACTAACTTTTTGTTTCACTTACTTTAGGGACTAACTAGGAGAGAGGGTGTTAGTTCGAGGATCAAAATGGTGGTTTATTCAAAATTTAATACATGCAAGAATCAAAAGGTCTTTTACGGGGTGTAACGTGGCCATGGAGAAAACATCATAGGATGGGTAACCAAGAAAAAGATAAACAAAATCTAATTAAATAAAATATTAACTCTTCAAGCTTTAAAGCGAGCCAAAACAAATCTATTTACATTAATTTCCCTTTTCAAATATTCTTCCCACTGCATTTTTTCTTTTCTTTTACCCCTTTTCTCTTTTTTTTTCCTCTTTTTTTGTTCTTTTGAAGAGAGGAATGCCCTTCTTTTTTTTTTTCTTCTTCTTCTTCTTTCCTTTTTTATTCTTCTTTTTATTTTTTCTTCTTCAAAGTAGTTCCCTTTTCTAAAGTGCTCCATTCACGTTCTGAAGAGTACCACATAGAATAAAAATAATTTTTTTATAAGGGTACCAAGAAATGCATATAGAAAATAAGCTCAAAATGGGCAACTAAGGGATATAAAAGCAAAGATCTCTAAAGGCCGGAAAAATAAATTCTTGAAATGCCTTAATCATTTTCAAGCATACAATTAAATACCTAGGCTTCAAAATAGTTGCAAGTCAAGTTCTGTAGTACACAATCTAAGAGAAGAATCACTCATACAAGAATAGAGGGGATAATATTAAGATTATTTCAAACCCCTTTTTGGCAAAATCTCACATTTAGAAGCTCATCCAATGCATAATAAAATGATAGGGAATTTTATGCTGATTATGACCATTAAATTGAATATGCTATTGAATTTCATAGAGGGAGAATTAAAATGAACCAACCCCTAATCGCTTTTGATATTGATTTCACAATCTTTGTCTTTTCCCTTGCATTCTAAACATCTTGATTTAAAGTTCCTATTTTTATTTTCTGCATTATATTCTTGTTACATTGGTATATTTGTGATTCTTTTATTAAACTATCCAAATTTTTTGTGATTTGGTATTTGAATTTCTCGATCCCTGTGGAGACGATACTCTACTTATCACTTGTGTACTTGATACGATTGGTACACTTGCCAAATCCTCATCAAGTTTTTTGGCATCTTTGCTAGGGATTTATAAATTCAATATCATTAGTAGCAGTGAATTTACTATATTGGATTTTTTTTTCTGTTTTAATTTATTTAGTTTAACTTTGAATTTTCTTTCTTTTCTTTTATGCGAGGAAAAACCAAACCAAGAGCTGCAATATTTTTTTATTCAAAGCTTGATTTACCACTTATTCACTTCAAGAGGAAGGACAAAAAAGGATTAGACACTTCAGTAGGGCAACCAAGCACTCATCTTTCTGCTACAAACTTCTCTCCACCAAAGAGGGATAATCAAGGATCACCAATCATGGCAAACAACGGAGATGGTGCCCTTAGGACATTGGAGGATTACTCACTTCCTCGCCCAAGAGGAAACACCGCATCTATTGTGAGACCTCCAATCCAAGCCAATAATTTTGAAGTCAAGCCAATTCTTCTACAACTAGTGCAGCAAGATGAGTTCATGGGGCTCCCTTCTAAGGCTCCAAATGATCATATTCAAAACTCAATATTAGCATATGATATGATCAAGATAAATGGTGTAAGTGATGAAGCCATTAAGTTGAGACTTTTTCCATTTTCACTAAGAGACAAGGCTAAGAGTTGGATACGATCTTTACCACAAGGAAGCATCACCACTTGGGATGATCTTGAAGCCAAAATCTTGGCTAAATATTTCTCTCCCTCTAAGACAATCAAGTTAAGACAAAAAGTTCTCTCGTTCACTCAAAGGGAGAATGAATCCTTACATGAGC
This sequence comes from Sesbania bispinosa, assembly GCA_026901365.1. Taxonomy (NCBI): domain Eukaryota; kingdom Viridiplantae; phylum Streptophyta; class Magnoliopsida; order Fabales; family Fabaceae; genus Sesbania; species Sesbania bispinosa. The sequence goes on from QLOH01000991.1 coordinate 29,509, forward strand.
CATGGGAAAGATTCAAAGATTTGCAAAGGAGAAGCCCTCACAATGAGATACCAGAGTGGCTGCAAATTAGAACATTTTGTGATGTTCTCAATGTGAGCACAAGAGCAACAATAGATGCAACAACTGGGGGTGTAATAAGGAAGAAAACTCCAGAATAGGCTATTGAACTAATTGAGAAATGGTAGACAACAATTACAATATGGCCAAGGAAAGAGTTACTTCTAAGAAAGGAGTTATGTAAGTCCTAATTTCTAAATCCAAGAAATAAGCTCGTTGGAAGCAAAATTCTCGAATTTCTGAAATTATTTCGCGCCACTTTAAATATCGCATCACAAAAATCATATAATGTTTAAGCGTCCAACGAATACTCAAACAGTATATGAAAACAAAAACTGAATACATAAATGCCTCATGGGCTCAACTAAACAATCATTGTATACATCAACTGGGATACCCCCATACATGTGCCCTAAACAAAACAGAGGGCTCGAAGGTTGTACATGTACAGTCATATCCCTCAAAATAATAACATAACTGTACAAATCATCAAATATAAATATCTAAAATACATAAAGTATCTAAATACAAAAAAAATACTAAGAACTCCTGAGCACTGCCACGCTCACTGCCCTGGCCGGGGTGGAACCTGTGCATCTAAAAGATAACCACAAAACGTGTGGTGAGACTAGAGTCTCAGCGAGTAAAGCATGCAACAGGCAATATAGGTAAACAAGCAAATGAAATGCAACATACACAAGTTAAGCATATAGGCTCAAGCCCTAACATACTAAATCTCAATAAACATCTCTATTAATATGCATGGTCTGCATTTCCTGGCAGGACAGGGTCTGATCTCTACCTCTGGGGCTAAACTTGAGCTCATACTATAAGGAACGTCTCCCTTGGGGTTAATACCCACCATTAATCTAGGGACCAAAGTCCAAGTTTTACTATGAGGATCGAAGTCCATTAACTCTAGGGACCGGAGTCCATTATCTCTTTCTCAATCTCTTGGGGCTAAAGCCCAAGTATCTTATTCATTCTCAATATGTGTATAACATAAACCATAACATTCATAAGTATTACAATTAAGGCCATGATATAGCAAACCCCCAAATCAAAACCCTAATTAAGGTCTCTAGACATACAACCATTACAATCCTCATACATTAAATATAAACAAAATCAACCGATAAACAAACACATACAAGCTCAAGAAAAGGGAGGGAAGAAAGTAAGGTACATTGGGGAGTATTCATACAAGATTGGGTGAGAGTGTGTGAGCTCTACTCACCTTAAAAGATCTCCAAGAAGAGGGAGAATGCGTTAAAGGAGGTTGGGGTTGAACTCTTTGACTTCCTTTAGCTTCCTCTAAGCTCCCAATACGAACTTCTCTCTCTAGAAACCCCTCTCTCTAGAATAAATATAGAAAATTACAAGAATGGAGAAGTTTGCCCTAATTAATGTTTTTAACGCTGCCACACGCATTCTCACTCAATCGAGCCCTTCTTGCTTAAGCGAGGATGCTGAGGAAATTCTGAATTCGCATTCTCGCTTGAGCGAGAATACTCCAGAGAGCATACCCCTCTCTGGAGGAATTTCGCTTGAGCGAGACCCTTCTCGCTTGAGCGAAATTTTTCCAGAGAGCACTTCCTAACTCCCCTGTTTCTCACTTGAGCGAGAGCTTCCTTGCTCAAGCGAGAAAAACAAAACACTGATTTTGAAATTTTTACTGATATTCTCGCTCAAGCAAGTCCTTCTCGCTTGAGCGAGAACATCAGAACCCAAAGTCTTAATTTCTCACTTTTACTCCTTTTAACTTAGTTTTTCCCACTCATTCCTTAATCCTTTTCACAAAACTACTACACTACACATTTTCCTTTATAAAATTGATTTAAATTTTTGGGATGTTACAAGTTATGAAGTTGAACACTTTGGATGCAATGCTAGCCCAACAAAAGATACTCACTCAAAGGATAAACTCTCTTCATGACAAGTTTGAAGGAATGCAAAAAGAAACAAGCAAGCAAGTGCAGTTTGTTTGTGATTTTTGTCAAGGTGACCATCCAAATGGAGCATGTGATTTGCAAGATGGATTCTTCCAACAACAAAATTCAGAACAAGTGTATTTCATGGGGAACTTTCAAAGATAACATAATTTTGCTCCCAGGCGGCCTTATCATCAAAAAACACATTCAATCATAATTATGCACAAAGACAGCCAATTCCTCAACCCAATAATGCTCAATTTCAACAAGTAAGAGCATTTGTGCAGCAAAATTCTCATGCTGCATAACAATCTCAACTATCAGATAGAGTCTCTAATTTAGAAAATGCATTTCTTCAACTAATACAACAAACTTCTTCTTTTATGCAGGAAACAAGGATGAATTTCAAGAATCAAGAGTCTTCAATAAGAAATCTGGAGAATCAAATTGGCCAACTTTCAAAACACATGGCTGAGTTAGCTTAAGGAGGCTTTTCAGGGAACACTATTGTAACATCCTAAATTTTATTAAGTAAAATATTAATTAAATTAAATAAATAAGTAGATGAAATAATTAATTAAATAGATGAATAAATAATATGATTAATATTATTATTAGTTTTATCCATAAAGCTACTTCATTTTAAAAAGAAGATAAGGGGGTTGAGAGTGGGCCCAAGCCCAATTAGGCATTCTAGTAAGGATGGGTTATCAGTTCACCATAATCCTTATTCTTATAATCGTCAGAGAGCGAAACACTAAGGAGGGGAGAAACCGAGTCTCAAGAGGGGATTGCTGCAGAGTGAGCATCAAGAACCAAGAAAGGGACTTCCTTGCGGTTAATCGATCTTCGCTTAAGGTATGGTGGGGGAGAGGGTGCTGCTTGTATATGCATGTAGGGGTGCTTGGGTAGTAATCTAAGAGTATGAATTCGTATTGATAAATGATGTATTGAATATAGATGATGAAAACCTATGATTAATGAGTAGTTTTATGATTCTTGATGAATATTGAGTGGATTGATTGAGAATAATGAGAATAGCTAAAAGGGGTTAATAAAGGGTTGATGATTTGGGGTTTTGATGGGAAAACCATGTAAACTGTTAAGGATTGATGCTTATGATGAGTTTTGATGAATATAATCGACTATGATTGGTGTTTTAGCAAAGATGAGTGATTAAAGATTGATTAGAGTGATTTAGAAGCGTTAGAAATCGTGCGAACTGCGATCTGCGTTGCGGGTAATCGATTACCAGGGGTGGTAATCGATTACCAGTGTGTTCTAGGCAACCCAGAAGTGTTGTTTGTTCGCTGGTAATCGATTACAGGATTGTGGTAACCGATTACCAGAGAGATTGCTTGCAATTAATCGATTACAGGGATGCTGTAATCGATTACCAGTGTGTTTGCTTGCAGGTAATCGATTACAAGGTGGTTGTAATCGATTACCAGAGACCTTTTTTGCAGGTAATCGATTACCAGAGTGGATTTTGAGATCCTGAGTGCTTGATGATGATTGGTGTTGTGTGATGATGCTTTATAATGATTATGGTGTTGATGATTGATGCATGATGATGGTGTTTATGATGATAGTGTATATCACTTATGATGATGATGTAATGATGATAGTGTATATCACTTATGATGATGATGTAATGATGATAGTGTATATCACTTTATGATGATAGTGTATATCACTTTATGATGATGATGTTTAATGATGAGCATGATGATGCATGATGATGATGATAATGATGACGGTGTATATCACCTTGTGATGATGATGTTACCTACGTTGTGCGGGCCCATAGAGGGGGTGCAACTTAGGAGAGATGCCTTGAGCATATGTGTTGAGACCTGAATTGTGCGGGCCCATAGAGGGGGTACAATTCGGGAGGTGAACTGCGTTGTGTGGGCCCATAAAGGGGGTACAACTCATGGGACCATGATGGGGCGTTCGATGCACGGGCCCATAGAGGGGGTGTAACCTAGGGATGATTTGTACTGGCCCATAGAGGGGGTGCAACCTAGGGTCGAATGTCGTTGTGCGGGCCCATAGAGGGGGTACAACCTATCGGATTGTGTGTGGTGACACCGGTAGACTATCTTGGTACTAACTAGAGTGATTGACGAATTGCACCCATTGTGCGGAGTTCCAAGTCATGATCTTTGGGAGGTGATGTTGATGAGTTTTGGTGCATATGATGATGCGTTATACTGAATGATGAAATTGAGTTATATAATGATATTGATGAGTTTTGGTGCTTATGATGATGGATGTATATACATGAGATATATTTGATGATGAAACTGAGTTAAATAAAGATGTTATGAGTATTAATGATGAATGAGTATTAATGATAAATGAGTATTAATGATGAATGAGTATTATGTATGAAAATAGAGTATGTGATTCCTTTGGTGAATGATGGTATGAGATTTATATTATGATATAGATGAATAGTTATATGTTGATTTATAGATGATTATTAATTGAGGAATTATGTGATGTTTGGGTATGTGGTGTGGTGAATGATGATGTTATTTATATGTGGGTGAGGATAGGGTAGCCTCTTATGTGTATGTATGAGTAGTATTCTTTTCCTCACCGTTATACTGTAGATATTTTTACAGGTGATGATGATGACACGACTGGTGTCGAGTTTTGATTAAAGGGAGTGTGCTCTGGTATATGTGACATCAGGGCATATTTTTGGGGGTTCTTTCTTTATGTTTCTAGTTAGAAAGGTTTTTTGTAAACTGTTTTGGATGCCTTGCACGACAAGTAGGATGTTTAGTTACTTTTATATTTTTGGAGATTCCGCTGCTTGAGTATTTGAATACCTTTGAGTTATATTTTATTTTAATTAAGTTGTTTTTGAAACAATGAGGTTTTTAATTAAGAAGTTATGTGAACCTTTTACCCATTGTGGAACGTTACCTTTTCTACACTTTGATTTATTAAACGTATAAGAGCTTGGGGTAGAAGGGTGTCACAACTATAGTCAACCCAAAGGAGCATTGTAATGCCATAACTACAAGGAGTGGTATAGTGATTGAGCCAAAAATCAAGGAGACTCAAGCGAGAAGAAAAGAGGAATCAATAGAAGAAGTTGCTGCAGAAAAAGAGCAAGTTAAAGAACCAAAACAAGAGGAACCTAAGCTCAAGTTGGTTGATAAGAATGCACCTAGGAATAAAATAGAGAAATAATTTTTGAGAGATTCAGAGCATAAACAAGAAATACCTCCTTATGTGAAACTCTCATATCCTCATGTGAGCAAAAAGAAGGAAAAGGATAAGCAATTTGCTAAGTTTCTAGACATCTTCAAGAGATTGAAAATTAATATTCCTTTTGCAGAAGCATTAGAGAAAATTCCTTCCTATGCTAAGCTCATGAAAGAGTTGCTTAGTAAGAAAAGAAGGCTAAAGGAAGATGTAACAATGGCCTTGACAGAAGAGTGTAGTGTCATATTGCAAAGGAAGCTCCCTCCTAAACTCAAATATCCTGGCAGCTTCACAATTCCATGCACTATTGGAAGTGTTTTTATTGACAAAGCTCTTTGTAACTTAGGGGCAAGTATAAATCTAATGTCTTGAAGAAGTTGAGAGTAAGAGAGGTCAAGCCTACAAAGATATCTCTTCAAATGGCTGATAGATCAATCAAGCGTCCATATGGAGTTATGGAGAACGTTCTTATAAAAGTGGATAAGTTTATTTTTCCTGCAGACTTTGTTGTTCTTGACATGGAAGAAGATTCTAATGTACCACTTATACTTAGTAGACCATTCTTGGCAACTAGAAGAGCTCTCATAGAAGTGCAGGAGGGAAAATTTATTCTAAGGGTACAAGATGAGAAAGTTACCTTCAATGTTTTTGAAGCTACACAACAGTTGGATGACAAGTAACAATGTTTGAGACTTGATGCAGTGGATTCATCTTTAAAGAAAAAGATGTCAGAAAAAGAAGATGTGGTGCAAGAAAATCCAAAGTTTGAGTTGAAGTTTCTTCCTTCACATTTGAAATACAATGCTATGAAGGAAAAGGGAGTAAAATCTTACTCACACCTTCAACCACCATAAAAAGGGAGTTTTATGTCAAACTAATGACGTTAAACAAGCTCTACAAGGGAGGCAACCCATAGTTTTTTTTTCTTTTATGTTGATTTACTTTAGTTATAGTTATAGTTATTCTAGTTTAGATTTGTTCTATAGGATTTACCTTATTTAGTGTTATTTATTCTAGCAACTAACTATGATTAGGATCTAGGTTGGTAGGAATTTATATATGAGTAATAATTACTTTAGTAATTTTCTTGTTGATTTTTCTTTATGTGCAATGCAGAGAAGAGCCTATTGGAAGACTAAAAGCTACTGGTGTGTGAATGTCCTTATGTAAAAAGTCCTTATTTTGCATCTCGAGCAACCATAAGATGATTTGTATACTCACAGAGACAACTACACTCTTAAGCATCCCAAGGAGTGTCTTTCTATGTTTTACTTTGTTTATATATTAGATTGGCACTTTCATTTTGTTGCCTGTGTGTGATGCTTAATTTTTTTCTTTGGTTGTGAGATTTGACATTTTCTTGTTATTCCTGATTAAACACATGATTAATCATATTGTTGTTGGTTCTTTCTGAAAATATTTTTCATAAGGGTGCTTCAATTTCTTAACTGTGTATTGGCCATTTTGGGAAATTAGAACTCTCTTGTGCTGAGCTTGATTTCTGTGTTAGTAGTGGAACATTGCATTGCATGGATTGCTTTCACAATTTATACTGAGGATTTGAGCCTATACACTTTCATTATTTCTTCTGCGTGTTCAACTCTCACTTAGGATTTCACTTCAGAACTTACCATGTTTCTTAATCAAAATTGAAAGTGTTCATGCATCCACATGATTGAGGCATTTTTTCTTTTTGTTCACTTAGTTAGCCAAATAAGCCACCCTATATTTATATCCTTTGCTTATCCCTTTTGTGCCTGTTCCCCTACTTTGTTCTTAAACTCATACAAACTTTAAGTGAAAACCCATATATCTCCCAACCATTGAGGATTAAGGGATGTAGGTTACATTAAGAGATGAGTTTTAAATTAAGTTTGGGGTTATATATTTTCTTTGCTTGAGGGTGAGCAAATATCTTAAGTTTGGGGTGGAGTAGCAAGAACTACTTTCTTTTGTTTACAAATGTAATATTTTTTAGTGCATACAAAAAAAGAAAAAAGAAAGAAAGAAGAAAAGTGCAGGAAAGGGGAAAAGGAAGGTAAACAAAAGGAAATAAAAAGGGATTGAATTGAGATAAGCACCTAATTCCATATTAATTCTCTACTCATCACCTATATCCCTTGATTTTCTTTTGGTTTAACTTAAATCCTAAAGCATATCTACCTAGTCCCTATCCTTATTACATTAAAAGTCCTCATGATGTGTGGTTGCATTTACACAAGCAGTGGAGATTTTAGAATATTGTCAAGCCTATGGTAGTGGCTCTTAAGTTGAGTAGCAATTAATGAAAGTAAACACTGTCCTCAAACACTTAAGAGCGGTGAGTGAAACATTAGACCAATGAGGATGGTGAATGCAATTCATTCTTTATTTTGTGAAGCTATTGCACATATTCTTTAGTGTTGTTTCAAGAATGGAACTAAGTACCCATTGTGGAAAGTATTACAGTTGCGTAATTGTAACTACCACTTGTGTCATTGTTTGATTAATCAATTTAACAGTGAATGATTAATTTTGGAAAGAAGTTGGGAAGGTCATTTGTGGATTCCAACCCCTTGGTGTGATTTTTTAAATATTTTGAATGAGCTTTAATGATTTGTTGAGGACAAGCAAAGTCTTAAATTTGGAATACATATTTGTGTTATTTAGGTGATAGTAGTTAAATTTAAGTAAATGTGATTTAATTGGTTACTAATTTTGTGTTTTTGTAGGTATTTGATTAAGTGAAGCAAAAGGATGAAAGGAGAATGCCTTTGGATGAGCTTGTAGGGACAAGTGCTTAGATTTGTGAGCACATTAGAGAGTTAAAATGTATAATTGCATTATGTCATATGCGCGTGGTCACACAGAAAGTTGCACGTGGGGACTTGAGTACACTAGAAAAGTTTTACAAATTCTATTGTATGTGTGTGGGGACGTCCAAAGTTGTTGTGTCCTCACACGCGCTGACAATATATAAATAGACTCTTTTACCCTTTTAAAAGGGACTTTTAGGATTCTTTCTCAGATATTAGGGTTGGTAAACATAGAATACTCTCATTTGGAGATTGGGGTTTCAAATCTAATAGATTCCACTTTTGAGTTTGCTTCTCTTTTCTCTGTTTTCTTTTCTATTGTCATGAATTTCTAAATCTCTTAGGTTAGGGATTGGGGAATCCTAATTCAAACCCTATGTGAATTTCTTTTGTTATTTCAATTTAGTGAGTTTTGATTTAATTCCATTGTTTTCTTCTGCTCGCAATGCTTCAATTGATTTGGCTACTCAATTGCATGAATTTAGAGTGAGTCTCACAATTTAGAAATTGGGGAAGAACTTGGAATTGAATTAAATAACATGATTGGCTAATTACCTAGGGATAGGAGTTAGAGATTGTGTGATTTCTATCAATTCTTGATCTTAATGCAATTCTTTCTTAGATTCACCTAAGGAATTAAGTCTTTTAAATTAGGATTTGGGTTAAACCACCAAGGAATTGAAATTTAACTATATTTGTGAATTGGATCATGAATTGAAATATAACCATTAAATTGAATATGCTATTTAACTCCATAGAGGGAGAATTAAGATGAACCAACCCCTAATCGCTTTTGATATTGATTTCACAATCTTTGTCTTTTCCTTTGCAATCTAAACATCTTGATTTAAAGTTCCTAGTTTTACTTTTTGCATTATATTCTTGTTACATTAGTATATTTGTGATTTGATATTTGAATTTCTCAATCCCTATGGAGACAATACTCTACTTATCACATGTCTACTTGATACAATTGGTACACTTGCCAAATCCTCATCAGTAAAAGGTAGAAATATTGTGGCTAACACCATATTTGGCTAAGAGATTATCAAATTGTTTATTATTAAAGTGGGTACCCCCATCTCTAATAATTGCTCTAGAAGTACCAAACCTAATAAAAATATTTTTCTTTATAAATTTAATGACTCCTTTAGCATCGACAGTAGGCAAGGCTGCCACTTCTACCCATTTAGACACATAATCCACAACAACCAAGATGTATTGATTATTATATGATTTGGAAAAAGGTCCTATGAAATCTATACCCCATACATCAAATAATTCACATACCAAAATATTATTAAGGGGCATGTCATACTTTCTTGATATGTCACTCCTTTGACATCTATCACAAGATTTAACAAAAGTAAAAGCATATTTAAAGAGAGTAGGACAATAAAAACCACTTTGTAAAACTTTTTTAGCGGTTCCATTAGATTCAAAATGGCCATCAGCCTCCCGGGAGTGACAATGTTCCAAAATAGCTTGAGTTTTTACCTCTGGGACACGTCTCCTTATTACCTTGTCCCCACACATCCTAAACAAATAAGGTTCCTCTAAAAAATAATGTTTAGCGTCAGAAAGAAATTTCTTCCGCTGTGCATATGAAAGACCAGGAGGAAGGATATTACCTACCGGGAAATTATCTAAATCAACATATCAAGATTTAGAGATTGACAATATGTGCTCATCAGGGAAGGTTTCCTTTATCTCCAAGCCAACCGGTTGTTGAACTGAGGGGTCTATTCTAGATAAATGATTTGCCACCACGTTTTCTGCTCCTTTCTTAATTATCTTTGATCTACAAGTCAAACTCTTGAAGGAGTAGTATCCATCTTATCAACCGTGGCTTGACATCATGTTTAGAAATCAAATACTTAATGGCGGAATGATCAATATAAATAATCACTTTGGATATAATCAAATAAGAAAAAATTTATCAAAAGCAAAAACTATAGCCAACAACTCTTTTTCAGTGGTAGTATAATTCATTTGTGCTTCGTGAAGAGTTTTGCTGGCATATTAAATGGTTTTGAAAATTTTTTTCCTTACATTATCCAAGACCTACTCCTACATTTGTATCACTAGCATCACATTTAACTTTCTATAGTCAATGCATACCTGCCAACTAGATACCTTTCTTACCGTTATGAGTTCCTTCTGGTCATTTTCCATAACAGTGGTGCCACCCTTTTTCTGGACAAACTGCACCAGGCTCATCCAAGGACTGTCAGATATATAGGGTAAATAATACTTGCATCAAGTAATTTAATTACCTCTTTTTTAATTACTTCCTTTAGGCTTGGGTTAAGCCTTCTTTGTGGTTGCACCATAGGCTTGTATTCTTGCTCCAAATCAATTTTTGTGAGTGCATATGGAGGGGCTTATATTCCCTTGATGTCATGAATTGTCCATCCAAATGCTTCCTTATTTTCTCTTAACACTCTTAACAACTTTTCCTCCATTGTACCTGTCAAACAAGAAGAAATAATTACTGGAAGAGAAGATGTAGAAGATAGAACAAGATAATTAAGATTAGAAGGGAGAGGTTTGAGTTCAAGCTCTGGAGGTTCTTCAATGGAAGATTTTGGCCTATTGGTGCTTTGCCCCTCAAAAATTTCAAATTGTTTTGTTCTCTTCCAATTTTCTTGGACTACTCCCGCTTCTAGCACCATTATCTCATCACTCCATTCTTTTACATCAGTACATAAGTTTTCACCAAAGGTCAAAAGCTTCCATAAGGAGTCTTCCATAAGCTTTTCCTGAAAGGAGCAGTCATTCAAAGAATGATTGTTATCCCAAGTAGTAATAACATTGCAAGAATAAAAAAAATAGAAGGATATTTTAAAGAGTCAAAAACTCGAAAAACAGCTTCCTCATCATCTAATCTCAAAGTAACTTTTCCCTGTTGGACATAAAAATGGTCTCCCCAAAATAATAGGGATCTCATAATCTTCTTCCATGTCCAACATAATAAAATCAGCAGCGAATATAAACTTGTCAACCTTGACAAGGACATCCTCCATTATATATGCCTCTAGGGTAGGTGATTGACCTAGCAAGCTGTAAAGAAATAGTAGTAGGTTTGAGCTATAGCATGCCCAACCTTTTAAAAACAGAAATAGGCATTAGATTAATACTAACACCCAAATCAAACAAAGCCTTATCAAAATAAGAGTTACCAATAGTTCAAGGGATAGTGAAACGCCATGGATCCATAAGCTTTGGTGGAAATTTCTTTAACAGAATGGTTCGTCACTCTTCATTCAATGCAATTGTCCCATACTCTTCTAACCTCTTCTTATTGCCCAAAATTTCTTTAAGGAATTTAGAATAATTGGGCATATTAGCTATGGTTTCCACAAATGGGACATTAATCTTGAGTTTCTTCAAGATATCTAGGAACTTGGAAGATTGAGGATCTCTCCTACTACCCTTTTAGTCTTTGAGGGAAAGGTATATTTGGTTTGTAAGGCTGCACTAGAACCTTTTTAGGCACCTCAACCTTATCGTTTTTTGCTAGATTCCTTTTTTCTCTTCCGAGTTCCCATCGATAGGAATTTTGGGATTACTCCCAGTTACTATCTCTTTTTCTTCAGAGTTCTCCATTTCCCTACAACTTCTAAGCTTGATTGATTTGGCTTCTCCTCTTGGATTAGCTTCATGTCGGCTAGGAAGTGTTCCAGGTGCTCTTTGGCTCAAGAGCACAGTAATTTGTCCCAATTGGGCTTCTATATTTTGAAATTGAGATTCAGAATTTTGAATATATTGCATTATTGTCTCTTGGAATGATGGCTCCTTCTTCTCTTATTTGAATCCTTAATTTTAAACATGATGAGGTCTATAAGGATTCTGATTGGGAGGCTGATTATTCTGCCTTCCACCCCAAGAAAGATTGGGATGGTTCTTGCAATTTGGGTTATAGTTATTACCCAAATAATTGGCTTCTTCTGCTTATTGAGCATAATGGGCACCCACCAAAAAATTTTCACTGTCATGACTAACTGAACCACACAAATTGCATGGGATGTCTAGAATAGTAGCCGTGGAAGTTGTGGGCTGAGACTGGGCTAACATAAGTGCTTCCAATCTTATTGATGGCCTCAATTTAGCTAGTCAACATAGTCTGTTGATCAACAGGGTACATGCCAGCATGGATCTCCTTCCTTTTCACCACTTGTCTATCTTGAGAAGCCCATTGATGGGTGTTGGACGCCAAATCTCCCATAATTCTGAAAATTTCAGCTGGAGGTCTCCTAAGAATACCTCCCCCTTAAGAAACATCAATCATAGAACGATTGACAATAGATAATCCTTTATAGAAAAGTTACACCACTTGGTGTACTTGATAGCCATGGTGTGGGCACTTTTTATGAAGGTCTTGAAAGCGTTCCCAAGTCTCATAGAGGGACTTCTACTCATATTGAGTGAAAGTAGCAATATGTTCCAACATCTTAGATGAAAGTGTTAGTGGAAAGTATTTGGTAAGGAATTGGCGAGCCAATTGATCCCAAGTAGTGATAGAGCCTCTAGGTAGAGAGTTCAACCAATCATTAACCTTTTCTGTCACAAAGAAAGGAAAAAGCTTCAATCTAATTGCATTGGTAGAAGCACCATTAAATCTAATGGTGTCTTTCTATCTATCTGAGGAACTTCCTAATATGACTGTTTGGATCCTCTGAAGGTGTCCCTCCAAACTGCAATGAGTTCTGGATCATGTTGATCAAAGTTGGCTTTAAATCAAGGTTATTTTCCTCAACTTGAGGAATGAAGATGCTACTGGCGAAAACATCAGGATTTGGAGTTATATACTCCAACAATGTCCTTTCATCAACTATGTTTCTTTGTTTAGCTTCTTTCCTCAATCGTCTAGCAGTTCCTTCTATTTCAGGATCAAACTGAAAATTCAGGGAATTGGGAACGAGTTAGCATATAACTCTGTATAGAATCCCAAGAAAGAAAAGAGATAGAATATATAAAAAATAAAATAAAAGTTGTCTCAATTAATTAAGATTCAATCTTTTTCTAATATTGCTAAAATAATTCCCGACAACGACGCCTTTATTGTGAGTTTTATCTACAGCAAGTGTACCCGTCAATTAGAGTAAGATGAAGTATTTAAAACCCCAAGTATCGTCCCATAGAGATTAATTAACAGTATTAAATTAAATTAAATTCTCAATATTGAGACAAGAGAGAAATATTATGATTTGATTTGTTGGTTGAGATTAATAATAATTAAATGGGGAAAGAGAGAAAGTTAAACAAGGAAGTAAGCAAATACAAATAGGATTCAGTTATGGAAGTGCTCAGGACATCTGGTTTCACTTAAGTGGTTACTAGATTTTTCCCCAATTTTCCTTATAAATTATGCCAAGCTAATTGTCAATCACTAATTCTAATATTATCAAATACCCAATGATCATGCAATATTATAATCTTCTTCTTAAAACACTATCCCAATGATCATGCAAGATAACTGATTGGAAACCTAAGATTAATATTGATCCTACAAAACCCTAGATCCAGTTTACCTTATAGATCTGTTAATTAAGAATGGTACGATCGCCTATTACCCAACCAACTAAGATTTACCAAGGGTGATCAAATCTTGATATAGTAAAACAATAAGGCAAACACAATTATATAGAGAAAATAATAATTTATAAAGGGAGAAAGGTTCAAATCAAGTCCACATCTTAACATCCACCATAGCCCTTTGGTTAGGTAATTAGTTACTCATAATAAAACATAAATCAATCAAAACTAAAAATCCTAAGAATTCCATAACTACTAGGAAAAACTAGAAGAGAAAAATCCTTTTGACAGAATTGCTTCAGTACTCCAAGAGTTGCTCCCAATCCTAATGCAAAATGCTACCGCTCTTGAAAAACCTTGAGAAGATCAGAGTGTAGGAAGATGGTAGATGAATCAAATTCCTCAGATTATTGAGATGACGTCCTTTTATTTTCCTCCAAAAAATTATCATCAAATCTATCATTGGTTAAAATCTTGTTAAAGATTCTCTTTTATTTTATCAAATCTTTTTTTCTTGACCAAAATCTCATTAAAGATTCTTCTTTTATTTCTGTGATAAAATAATAGAAAATAAGTGAGATTACAAATAAAAATAATGACTATAAATGCCGAATAACTCACTTAAATACCCAAAATATATAAATCAATAAAATAACGGTTTATCTTGCAAGATCATATTGTGTATGAACATACGCTACAAGATGTTCACCATCAATTCCAATGGACAAACTTTTTGTTGCAAGTTGACAATAAACAAACATGTGGCCATCTAGTGATGCATCAATTAAAAGCATAAAATATCTAAATGGTCCACATGATTGGTGTATTAGTACACAAATATCACCTTGTATACGTTTTTAAAAGGTGAGAGATTCACTTCTAATTTTTGTTGGTGATAGTCAAATAAGCAACACATGAAAAAATATTGGACTAAAAAATTTGTTGGTTCTTCATAAGGTGTCCACATAAATTTTTCAATTATTTTTCACATCATAATTGAAACGAGATGGCTCAACCGTTCATGTCAAATAACAAATTTATTATGATCCATAAACTTCTAGTTATGATCACTAAATTTCTAGTTCTACTTCATAAACATTATGATTAAGAAACTTCTTGATTCGTGAATTTCTGGTTCAAATATGTAAACTTTCGGTCATGATTCATAAACTTATGGTTTACTATATCATTTTCTTTCAATTGTACTAATATAAGTAAACAGAAAGAAAAATAAAGGTAATTTTTTTAATACACATTTTTGATCTAACACCATTTTCGTGAAGTAAAAGATATTCAATATTTACATCGTATATTTATTGTCTCTATATGGTATCAATTTCTCCATATACTCCCTCCGGTCCCTTTTATAAGACATTTGTTACAATTTTTTGTGGTCCTTTTTATAAGGAACTTTATAATTACAAGGTAGCATTTATTACCATTTTCCTTATTTACCCTTATTAATTTTAATGTCTTTTCAACTATCAAATGATGATGGAGTTAGTCAATGATATTAAATGAGGGTAAAACTAGAAAGTTAAACTATTTTTTAAAACTCCAGTAAAATTAACTAACTTTAACCACTTTTATTAGTATGTGTAATTCGGTTAATAGTGCCTTATAAAAAGGACCGGATGGAGTATATTTAAAACTTGTAAGTTTTAATTCTATAAGACTTGACAGAATACAAAACACTATATCAATGTGTAATTATTTAACCCTAATTTATATCTATTAATTTGATATGGCCATAATTCAAATTTAAATATTTCAAATTTACAGTTATTAAAAGTTTTAATATTAACAAGTTAAAACTTATGATTAATTAAATTTAATTAATAGTATTTAAAAATAAAGTCAAAGGAGTAATAAAAGCGATTCACTAGTGATGGTTGTTAAGCTCTATTTTCTTTCGCCTTCCTTCTTTCCAAACAAAATCTCTTTTTTACAAAAAAAAAAAAATAAGTAAAAAGAAAATCTGAATGACTATATATCATTGACTCTTAATCGATGAATACCACTTTAATTTTTCCAATTACAAACAATCTTATTTTGAAAAATTCTTATTGAATTTTGTAACTCTTTGTGCAACAGCTTCAATCTTAATTGATAAAATTATTAGGATTGAATTAATGATAAAGGATATTTTGGTATTTCCATCATACTAAAGAAATCCATAGGTAAAATGAACACACAGTCGAAAATGAATATACTTCAGAAAATGTTTGTTATGAAAAATGAAAAAGAAACAAAATGATGAAATTTTGATGAGTTACGTTGTTACTCTAATAAAGGAACATACTAGCTACTGCAATTATGCACCATAAAGAAACCAAGCATATCTCTTGAAAAAGTGAAGTACAAATTTTCATATCCAAAAGAATATTCATCTGAAGTGCTGTCTTTATTTTTTCCTGTAAAGTTGGTTGGCTAATATGCAATAAATAAGATCTTCAACCATCTTGCCTTGTGTATAGAAAATGGCCTAGAATTAAAATAAAAATAAAGGAAAAGGAAGAATATAAAAAAAAAAGAATTATTAATTGAATAACGTAAAAAGGCACATATTCTCCAGCTTTTGATAAACAGAAGCATGTGAGTTCCTGTAATGGAATCCTAGATCGATCTAACTCTGTTCTGTATTAATTGGACGACTATTCACAATTAATTAAGCTAAGTCTAAATCGTTGAATTTTTGGACTTTACAGGACTACCCTTTCTAGTATTTTGAGCTTATAACCTTTATTTTCAAGATGTTTAGTTTAGATATTACTCCCTCAATTCTTTTTTATAAGACACATTTAACCAAATTATTTATACCAATAAAAGTGGTTAAAATATGTTAATTTTATTCACGTTTTAAAAATAGTTTAATTTTCTAGTTTTATCCTTATTTAATATCATTAACTAACTCCATTATTATTTGATAATTGTAAAGTCATTAAAGTTAATAAGCGTAAATAAAAAAATGATAAATATATTGGTGCGCACAAAAACTTTTTTATAAATGTTTTATAAAAAATACAGGAGGGAGTATATTAATTACAATTAAGTATATAATTGTAAGCATTGATATGTTATAACTTGATTTTTTTTGTTTCCCAGAGTATCCTGCCACCCGTTAGGTGAGAGGCTAATCTCTCAGGTACAGTCAGACGCAAAGTGAGGACCTCTCTCAACAATATTTTTTCCATTCACATGGATTTAACACAAGATCACATGCTTAAGGGACTCAAGCCAATTTCACTCGAATCATTAGTGCTCTGTTTGTATTGATGGAAAGGAGAAGGATGAAAGTGGGGAGGTTGAAAAATAACTAGAAAATAGGTTGGGTGATATGTTTGGATAGCAAAGAAAACATGGAGGGAAAGGAAAACGTACATGAATAGTGTTTTTTGCAGTTTTCTGCCAACATTGGCGAGAAAACTGCAAAACCGAACCACTTCCCATTTCTACCCTTGATCATCTTCTCACTTCTCCATTGCAGACCACCCTTTTTGGCACATGGAGAAGATGAAGCAGGAGACAACACATCTCTTGACTTCTCCATCATAATCATTATAATATTAATAAAAGTAATAATAAATAATAAAAATAATAATAAAAATTATAAATGATAATAATAGAAAAATTAATAATAATAATATAAAAATAATAAAAATAAAATTTACATTATAATAATAATAAAATAAATGATAATAATAAGAAAACATAATAATATAAATAATAATAAATATTAATAATAGTATAAATAATAATAATAATTTAAGTATGAGGGTAAAATGATAATTTATATATCACACTCATTTTCTTTTTCCTCATTTTTTTACTTCTTTTATCTTAAAACAAACAACTCAAAAAGCCTCCTACTTTTCTTTAGTTTCTCTTCTTTTTTCTTCCTTCCCTTTTCTTGTCCTCTATTTTTCTTCCTCTATTTTCACTCCTCATCCAAACAGAGCCTACATGTTAGTATTTTAATAATAGGATTTTAATGGGGGATGATAAAACTTCGAAAAGTACATTTTTTTTATTAAAATAAAAATATTAATTAATTATATCATAAGTATAAATAATAAATAATAATAAATATTTTATATTTTAATAAAAACTTTTTATTTTTTTAAAGTCTATCATCTGTCCTTAAGATTGATTTTATCAAAAACCGTTAATAAGATGGGAAACAGCCTATAAATCAATATACATTATCAAAGTAATTAAGTAAATGAGATCTCACATGCATATAAAACCAAGTCTTAATTCTTGGATGGAAAATTTTGCAAAATGTCAGCAGCAATGATCAATTACATGGCTTCAAATTAGGAAGGGGATAACATGTGATTTCCCCTCATCAGTTTATGTGAAACATAAGGACAAAGTAATAAGAAACGAACATGCCCTTGGTGACAACAATTTGCTTTTCCCTAAACCTAGCTACCAGTTTTCAATTGGCTATTGTTTCTAACTATGTCAAGCTAGAGAGAGAGAGAGAGAGGAAATGAAAGAGCAAAGACTGTTCTGTTTATGGGGATGGGGGGGACCCTGTGGAGTTTAATTTGAATAGGAATCTCACAAGGCCTTGAAAGTTGAAGCCTTTGGGGGAAGAGTGTTGGAAGGGGGTAGAGAATATTCTAAGGCCACCAGAGTTCAACAGCTAAACTCCAAAGATCTATATTAAACAATGTTAGAAAGGAGAAACATCATTAGATTATGATTAAGGGATTAGCAAATTTTGCAGGAAAAGTCAGCCCACAAGGAGACGACTGCTCAAACTTCCAAAAATTCACTGCCTTTGTCAGTTCGCTGTCTGTTAATATAATGTTCCCTTTCACATAGTACTACTAGTAATCTTCGTATTAACTCAAACACTTCAACAAATTAAAACTGCAACAGCAATACCCTGCTTTACTTAACGGTAATTCCAAGATTATCCTATTTTATTTTACTACCATGTGAATCTACAGTAAATGTTTAATTTTCATGTAGCTAGCGTAAATGTGAAGGAATTTTACATGTAATCATTCACATATATTCTATTATATTATAATTTAATAAATTTGGTAGCATATATAAAATATTAAATTCATAAAATATATATGTTGAAGTACGTTACTAAATGATGGTTTAAATTTTTTTATACCCAACAGATTGTATTTAAAATTAAAATAGTACTCTATACTAGTGAAAACACCATAGCGTTGAGGGTAAGCAAACATGCACCTCCCCGTTTTTTCTTCTTTTTGTGGTGGCGTGCATGGTTGATGATAGTGGGGAAGACTTTTGTTTCATCCATACCCCCTCTGATGGTAATCTCAGAGTAGCATATACCTTAATAAATAAATTAAAAAGAAGTAGGTGCAGCTTTAGTTGAAAATCAATTTGTTATCATATATATAAACCATCTTATATATGATAAAGTAAGGTTTTCTTACATAACAATTTTTTTTAGGGA
This sequence comes from Sesbania bispinosa, assembly GCA_026901365.1. Taxonomy (NCBI): domain Eukaryota; kingdom Viridiplantae; phylum Streptophyta; class Magnoliopsida; order Fabales; family Fabaceae; genus Sesbania; species Sesbania bispinosa. The sequence continues at coordinate 48,504 of QLOH01000991.1, forward strand.
CCACAAATGTCCTTCATAAAAGTATTTTGTTTCGACCAAAAAAAAAAAATTATTGTGTTAGTTTGAATAAATTTCTCAACAAATATTTATAGGAGAAAAAATAAAATAAATTAAAAAAGTAAAATAAATTTAATATAACTTTTTCATGAATTGATATTAGTATATATACCTCATGTAACCAACTTTTTAGAAGTTCTAAAATCTAACTTTTACAAAAACACCTCTAAATTTATAAGGAGATTCTTATAATTAAGTCACTTATTTTTGTTGAAAATTATTAAAAGTTAATACAAATATCATAACTCGAGAACTGATTAAGTTGATTTAATCTTTGTCAATTAATGCATGCGATAGATGGTGTAATGAACCAAGAAAAATAGAGGTGAGACCTTTACATAATAATTAATTAACAATACATTTAATAATATATAAATTTAAATCAAACTTCTTTTAATTTTAAAATATAAAAGTTATAATATTTAATAAATATGTATAATAATTCCGTAACGAACACGAGTTACTTAACTTATTACTAGAAAAAACAATGATTTTAATGGTTTAATCCATTCTATTGGTGGGGCATAATTGTATAGTTATATATAGTCCACAAGTAAAACATTTCCAACTAAGCAAAAATCTTTTATAAAAGAAAAAAGGAACTGTACGTTAAAGATATTGAGAGAAAAAGTTATAAAGTAAAAGTAAAATATCCAAAAAATGATAAGGAGAGGTAATACGTTTCCATTTATAATCTACAGCAAAAAAAAAAAATGACAACCAAATAAATCAATTAAAATGAAGAGTACTCTTGGCAGAACTTCAATTCGTGTTAAGCAAATTAATTAATTAAAAGAATATTTCACTGCTTGGTTACAATGATGTATGATAGTAATAGTTAATGATAAAATATATAATTGATAGAATAACAAACAACAATAATAATGAGATTTAAGAACAATTAAGAAATTAACAAGTGTTAGAAATGCAGTCAATATGTATGAGACATGGTGTTGTCATCTGGACGATTATTCCCTTTTCTGTGTTTGTTTCGTCGTTTCCTTTGGATTTATCTTCCTTGACAGTTTGGTGAGTGCATGGACACACGTGCATGTATAACAAATTAACAGTACACTCCTTCAAAACAATTATAACATGTTTGTTTTAAATTCTAGTCGAACTTTTTGAAAATTGATTTTAAATCACTTTCATTCATATTTCCTAAAGTGTGCATTATCCATCTCAACCATTCATTTCTAGAATCAATATTACTCAATTGTAAATCAAACGGACTATAAGTAACAGCTAGAACAACATCATGTTAGGTAGTTGGATCTCTCTCTCTTTCCTTTGAATCGCCAAGTAAATAGCATCACTTCACAACACCATGTTAGTAGTATCTATCAATCTTCTTCGAGAAATGACCTGCACTTTCACTTTGACTATGTATGCATGTGTACATGTTCAAAGACACTATATTTTGCCTTTTTGTGCAACATTAAAGAGGGTGTTTGTCATTGGGTAGCTAGGCTTCTCTTTCCACAGTCACACTCACACATGAGACACAATGATTTTCTCTGTAGGACAGAAAACATCATTATAATTTGCTATGATTCAAATGCCTGTAGCTGTGATGGTACTTCAATTTTTTTCATAATATACCAATTAATATATATTCTGCAAAAACAATGCTCTATATATGAGCAATCAGTTTTACAGAGTCATTATTATGTGACCCTATATATGTAAACTATAAGTAAGTCCAAGGTACACATTAATTACAAACCGTCAACTGCAGTGCATAGTGATTATATGTACTTAATTTTGTATTTACAGGGGACTGCCTAATTACACTGAATTTCTTTCTTTTTTTTTTGTTAAAGTTCAAATGGACTCTCTGAGACATAATGAAACAAAAATTTACTAAGGGATCATGATGAAGAAAAGGAAAAAGATAGGAGATACCTTTACCAAGAAAAAAGAAAGAAACTATATATGAAACATATAAAATCTGGAATGAATTTGGATATATAGGAATTCTATGGCTACTATTAGCTGATGGCATATATACTGTACCTATTTGTTTTCTACTTCCAGGCTACTATATGAGCATTACTAAACATAGACTCTAATATATTATAATTTGAAAGGCATAGTGGAATTGCTTACTATTTAGTAAACAAAACTATAAATAAGAAATTAGAAAAGGTTATTGGATGAGAAAGGATTAAAAAAATAAGAAAACAAAAAGCTAACAACAAATTATGGGATAATCATTCCAAATGGAGATTAACTTTCTTCCCACCTCATCATATGTGTCATCATACACCTTTGCTTCACCTCCCTCTCCCTTTCCCTTTCCTTTTCCTTGCCCCCTCCTTTATCTCTCTCACACTCTCACTCTCGCTCTCTGTCTCTCTTTACTTTTTCACCGCCTCCTACAGCATCTTCATTTTTTTTATTCCACCTAAAAAGTAGATAATTAAATCAACTGAAATGTCTGTGTGTGAGTGAGAGAGAGAAAGGAGACAGAGAGATCCCATCTTGCATATATCAGTTTCATGTTGTTTAGGGTTAGAGGCATATATAATTAACAAGTCTATCTAGCTTGCCCATTCTCTTGGTTTTCTCTTAATTCAAACACATTAGTTCTTCATCTCACTGAAAACTGTTTGTGAGTTTGAGAGTTTCTTATTATAAATTGAGTCAAACTGAGAATCAAACAAACAGCTTGAAGTTGAAATGTTAAAACAGATGATGGATGAAGGATCAGAAATCACCAATGGTTTCCCTCAGAACACAACTACTTCTGCATCTACTAACAATCCACCTGTTTTGAAAAGGAAGAGAAACCTTCCAGGAAACCCAGGCATGCTTGTTCTTTCATGGCTTATTCTTCTTCTTCTTCTTCTTTTCTCTTTATTCATTTCTCTTTAGCTTTAGGTATATTCAAAGATATTTACTTTCTTATCAAGAAAGAATTTGAAAAACCAATGATTTATGATGGGAATCTTCTATTTACACAGATCCTGAAGCTGAAGTCATAGCCTTATCACCAAAGACTCTCATGGCAACCAACAGATTCATGTGTGAAACTTGTGGGAAGGGTTTCCAAAGGGATCAAAATCTTCAACTCCATAGACGTGGACATAACCTTCCTTGGAAGCTTAAGCAGAGGACTAGCAAAGAAGTAAGGAAGAGAGTTTATGTCTGTCCAGAGAAGACTTGTGTCCACCATGATCCTTCAAGGGCACTTGGGGACTTAACTGGGATAAAAAGCACTTTTGCAGAAAACATGGTGAAAAGAAGTGGAAGTGTGAGAAGTGCTCAAAGCGTTATGCTGTGCAGTCAGATTGGAAAGCACACTCAAAGACCTGTGGCACCAGAGAATACAAATGTGATTGTGGAACTATCTTTTCAAGGTAACTAACCCATCTATCTATGTCTCTCTGATCATAATAACTCTGTTATCAATCTGATAGGTTCAAATAATTAAGTTTTCTGTTTTTGCAAAAGTGGTAACTTGACTTGTGGTCTAAAATCTCTCTCTCACCTTATGGTTTTTGGGTGGGTTTTATGTGGTGTGTGTGTTGGTGTATCTGCTTCTTGTTGTATATTTGGCTTTTAAGAGTAAAAGGAGAATAATGAGGCCTTAGTTCAAACAAAGGACTTGAAAGAGGCCACACAAGTTTTTGTTTGAATAGAACCTTTTTTGCAATCTTAGCCCTAAACGACAAAAGTTCATGCTTTGGAATTATCTCAGTTAACCTCACCTTATGTGATTATTAATTTAGATTTTCTTTGACATTAGTTTGGAGTTATGACCTCTATAGGCTAGATGGTACCATTTCATAATATGACAAACTCATGTTATCATGTTAGTTACTCCCATTTGGACTTTTACATGCCTCTTTCATATTATTATTATTATTTTGCTCATGGTTTATCAATATTTTTTTGATTGAGCAGGAGAGATAGCTTCATCACTCATAGGGCCTTCTGTGATGCCTTGGCAGAAGAAACAGCTAGGGTAAATGCAGCATCAGACATAAGCAACACATTAGGGGGAAACATTGGTTACAACATAATGGGAACACCCCTAGGCCCTAACATAGCAACCCAATTTCCTTCAATTTTCAAGCCAATTTCTAGCACTGAAGAAACAACCACTCAAACATCTAGGGGGTTATCCCTTTGGATGGGTCAAGCATCTCAGGCTCATGAAACAATGACTAATAATAGCAGCAATTTGCATGAGATTCATCAACTTGGCTCTGCCACTACCACAGAAGCAATATATGGTGGGACCCCACTTGTCCAATGCTCAAATCCTCCTCCAAACTCTACTAATTATCAGCTAAATTGGGTGTTTGGAACTAACCTTTCCTCCAATGTCAACAATACTATTTCACTTCCACTAGGAAATATTGTTAAGGATGGTGCAAACCAGCAGACAAGTGTTCCTTCCTTGTATAGCTCTCAACACCAAATATCACATCATCAAACATCTTCAGCAAACATGTCAGCCACAGCTTTGTTGCAGAAAGCTGCTCAAATTGGAGCAACCTCAACTGACCCATCATTCCTTGGGAGCTTAGGTTTGAAATGCAATAACAATCAAGTGCAAGATGGGAACAAGTTGATTAGTGGCATGTATGGTTCAGGTAATAATTCAGTGCTCATGACAAGTCTTGGGAGAGAGGCAGAGAACTCTGCATGTGATGACTTGTCACAAATGCACCCTGCCAAACGCAGACACGTGCAGAGTGAAGAGAGTAGTACTACTGCAGGGGGGCAAACAAGGGATTTTCTTGGTGTTGGTGTGCAAACCATTTGCCACCCTTCATCAATCAACGGATGGATTTGATTTGACTTGATCATGTATATTCAATTGTGAAGTTTTCTTTTTTCTTAATGGAAATAAAAATGAAAAGGAAAAAGTGAATGAAGTTGTAGTTGGAGGGAGAGAATTAAGTGTCTGGAAACTTTGCAGTGAGGAAAAGGTGGGGATTGAGTAGTGGTTGATGGAGGCTGAAAAGTTAACTATTGAAGGGGTGAAAGGAGAGAGAGAGAGATCCATGCATATTCTTTTGAATGCTGAAAGCTGACCCCTTTTAAAAATGGTGGCTTTAATTTTTGATAAAGGAGGGAGCATTGTGGAGTAGTGGGGGCAAAGCAAAGGACAAGCTTGGGAACTCCATTATTGCAATGCACACTTTCATCTATCTTGTTGTTATGGTTGTTGTTGTCTTTGTCAAACTGGGCTTAAAAGAGAATTTCCAGTGACAAAAAAGTATCATTCTAGTACAAATAGGCTTTTAGCCTATAGAGATTAAAATAAATAAATTAATGTACCCTTTTCATTCACCCTGCAATGCATACTTGTAGTCTAACGAGATTGGTTAAATTTTCTATTCATGCATGGAAAATGGACCTAAGAAGATCAAGCAAGACACAGTAGATAGATTTTTCATTAACGATATATATGTTTCTTTCTTTCTTTCTTTTATTTCTTTCCCTTTTGTTACCCTCGCTAGCTCTTTTTCTTTCTTCTCAAATCTCAATCCCTCCTCTTCTTTTCATGCATTCAGCGGAAAGCGCGGTAATAAATTGCCTTTTTCATTAGTCCATGACCATCCTTATCGTTGTACTAGACTGCTAGCTAGTACAACTACGTGGTGAAAATAAAGGAATGAATCATCCACAAAAGATGTTGAAATTATTAAGGGATAGAAAATAACAATTAATAATCAGCTTGGTGCAAAACATGAACTTTTGACCATAGGGTAGTGAGTGTATAGTGAGTGATATTGCTAATGCTGTATATAATATGATTAGTTAATTATTAGTGTGGTTAATCTTTATAAAATATATGGTGATTGACCTTAAGGATAAGACATTTGTATCACGCCAACCCCTAGAGTCATTCTCCATTAATAATAGTGCATTTAAAAAATCGAAAGAATATTATAATGCATTTTCTATTTTTTTTAATTAATTAAAGTTAAAGAAAAGTTTAGGAGCTAGGTAAGGGATTATTGTTTCATGTTAAGGTTTACAAGTCTTAATATAACTTATAATACACATTAATATATTTACGTATGATAATAAAAAAAAATATCAACAGAAATGAATACTACCTTTTTTGTCAATGTAGTGTGATTTTACTTAATTGAGGAACTCTGATAGTATCCTAATTAATTTTTTATATTATAATTTTGAGATCTCAGACTCACTTATCATATTCTCCCTCTTAATGATTTTTTTATATTTTCTCTTAATTTCTCTTATTGGATGGTGAATTTCACTCACACTTGAGAGTTAAATTCTTTCTCTCAATCATTAATATTAATTTTCTTTCTCTCCCTATTTAAATTTTTAAATGCTAATAAATATTAATTTTAAATTTTATTTAAAATCTTATTCCATTATTTTATATTTAAATATTTATTTAATATATAAATCTTTATTCTTATCTTTATGATTTTAATTTTTTTGATTATATCTTATTATCAAATACATTAGATTTTAATAATAAAATATAATATATTATTAGAATTTAAAATTAAAAAATAGTCCAAAATTATTTTTTTTTAATTTTATAAATATTAATTTATTATAAATTTAATTTTAATTATATAAAAATATACATTTATCGTTAGTTTATATTCTTTAGATTTTTTTTTTCATCTCCGTTTGTTAGAAGCAACATATGGTTAGCCTCCCATTTCACTGGAATTCCTCGAATATAAGATAACGTGCATCAAAATGATCAAGAAATCTTGGGCTTCGTCATTTTTTATGTAGACAAAAAAATTATATTCACCTAGTTTACAAAATCACTTGTTTATTCTTTATATATGTCTTTGTCTTCTGGTGGTGATTCTCTATTGAATGAGCCTTTCGGCTTAAGGAATATGCCACCCACAAAAAACAACTAGATATGGGTTTACGTACCTACGTGCATAAGTTAATGTTGATTAAACTTTTCACTGTTTTGCATAATGGATTTAACAGTGTTGCATTATATCAATAAGGATCAAAAGAAAAAGTGGGGGAAAGTAAAAGAGAAGCCACATTAATTCTCCAGTCTTGACTGCCGTACGCTCTGCTTTTACTTTTGGTTAGGTGTTCTTGGGTGGGACAGGTAAATGTTTTGGTCACGATTATACCAAAAATCTATTTTATTGACTGAAATCGTAGATTGATAAATGATAAGGTATATATGTATGTTGGGAATATATGTCGAGTGATGATTGCCATGAAGTCTAGGCCGTAAAAGCTTATTCATGTCACCATTCACACTTTGCTTTCTGATCTGACAATTGAGCAATTATGAGTTTGGCTTCTATGAAGCCCGAAAAATTGCCCAAGATCAGGTATTATTACCAAGGTTTTTAGTCACGTAATTATGGATGTTTTATACATTTAATTTATAATGTGCATTTTATAAGTTAATCTTATTGTGTTGATCCTTTATTTTCAACAAATTTAACGATTAGATTATTTTGAATCTAGTACTCAACTGAACCGTCCATTTATCGAGTTGAACCATAAACCATAAATTATTACTTAATTAATATTTTTTAATAGTTAATAATTTTTATATACTTTATATTATTTTATACATACAAACATATATTTGATTAATTTGAGAAAATATTTTTTTATTTCTTATTTTTATCACACCTATTTTGTACCCGAAACGTTCAAAATAATAAAAATGATTTTCATGATTTCTTATTTTTAGATTTTGGATATGGCTCTAACTCAACCCCAAAAACTAGTTTGTAGGGTGAGGCTTATATACTTTTAATTGGTTTTATCTCTAGACAATGTGAGATTCTAACACATCCCCTCACGTCTAGGGCTGGACATCTGGAGCGTGGACAACTTTACGGGTGGCGGCCCAAACAAATCATATAAGATAGGCTCTGATATCATTTTAGATTTTGGATATGGGTCTAACTCAACCCCAAAAACCTAGCTTGTAAGGTGACGACTGTCCAAGGCTTATTTACTTTTAGTTGGCCTTATTTCTAGGCATTGTGAGACTCTAACACTTATAAATATAAAATAAAAAATATAATGAAAATAAAATGACATTTTTTAATTCAAAAAGAAAAAACTCGATCTTCTTAAACCAAACATGCCCGTATAATCATTTATAAGATTGTTTAATTTGGTTATATAGTTGAACTTAAACGGGAAGTCTAGCCAATTCACTCTCTAATTCAGTATTAACAACTATATGATGATTTGGGGTAGGCCTATAGCTATTCTTGAAGGAGCAACGTTTGAAGGAGGCATAAAATGCTATGCTTATATTGCACCATTTTTACAAAAGCTACAATGAAAAAATTTTTAGAGCCTCCTATACCTCTAATTTCCCATTAGAAATAAATTGCATGATTAATGAATTGAAAATTACATCATATGAGAAATAATATTCATACAACAAATTAAATTCACATAATAATTATATGACATACTTTTTTTCTATCTATCTCCATCATATCATTTATCACATCACTCATCACATTTTACACTTTATAATTTTCTCTTTAATTATCTCTCTGATCATTTTGTATATGCAACAAAACCTTTCTCATTGGCCGTCCAAGGTTTTTTGACCATTGTCTTGATTCAAAAGTCTTACTGCTTTAAAAAAAATTAAAGAGTGATCTATTTTCGCTAGTGAGTTGTATGTATATATATAGTCTTAACAAAGTTGTAATTAGCTAAATAGGACTTAGGAGGTTCCATATTCATTATTTTCTAAATTTCAATATATATTACCTTTAATTCTTTTATAAGAAATAAAAACATAGTATCGTTTTGAGTTGTATTAATTACGAAGTTTCTTTTATACCCTTAATTTATTATCAATTGTACTCACATGTTTCCGATGATAATGAATGTACTAAACTATTTTCAATGATAAGTTATTGGAACATGAGTTACTACTCTAATGATGACTTTAATTATGAGTAATTTGTTCACTATTTTAATTATTTAATATTAAGGGTGTTTTTGAAATAAAATTTAAAATTATAACATTATCAATTACAATTAACTAGTTTCAAGGCTTTTCCTTGATCTTGATGATTTAGTCATATGTTTTTTATATGTTTTTATCAAGGATCGACAAATGACGAATGGTATTTAGTGTCACAAATTAATGAGATATATAGTTGATATGGCCAAAAAGGAAACAAAAGATTTATTTATTTAAAGTGGAAAGCATATAATTTAGTTAATTGATAGTATCTAACTTTTATGATCAATAGAATGGAATTCTCTATTAAATGTAGAAAATGGATACTTGAATATTTAAATTTAGCATATATAGGTGTTTATATGTAAATGGACATCCTACAAAAGAATTTTGTTCCAAACTTGGTTGAGACACAATCTTGGCTAGGATACCATTTACTCTAATCAGGATATCATGTGCATCCAGAATGGAATACTATTATGCTTGGGTTCAACCCTGCTCAGCCCTGATTTGAGGCGTTTACGACATCGCATCCCAGACCAGCATTAAGACCTCGGACCAGAGGCCGACATCGCACCCCGCTATCTACCTTGGCTTCCAGGAATTCACAACATTAAAAGCATTTTCCATCCTCCTGAATGAGTGGCTTAACCAATGAAAAAAGTAATTGAATTAGATGGGCTAGATTGTAGAGGTTCGGGTGTTATGACCAGACATGACAAGATTATAGAGCGAGTGAGTGGGTATGACTAACATCATAAAGGGCTCTCTCATCTTCGTTTACAATATCTTCTTGAGCGCTTATAAATACCCCGTTCCACGAAGGGTTGAGGTATGTTTTCTTCCTCGCTTACACTCTACTAAAACACATTGGTTAGGGCGCTAAAGTGTCTTCTTATAGGCCCCCCATCTTCATCATCAAAAACACTTGTTCTGATCACCTAAAATCACCCTCAGAGATCCCGTAATCTTGAAAAATGTGGTGCATCTTGGCCACGTTCAAATTTAAAGTAGGTGAGAGTCTAAGGTAGGGTGATTTAGTGTGTGTTTGATTTACCCTAAAACCACGTTTCAAACGTGGATCCGGCAAACGCTAGCTTCTGCCAAGCGCAGATCCACATTTAAAACATGGATCTAGTGTAAACCAAATATACCATTAATGTTATCTTTTTTTGTTTCTAACAGCAATAACAATCCTAATCAAAAGTATTAATATAACAAAAGAAATGAGATTATTCGAGGAATTTATTTAAGTGTGGCATAAATGGAAGTAGAAGTCAATCATAACTTGTGGATAACATACTTTTGGTGGGTGAAGTGGGTGCACGTAATATTTGGTGATTAAATTAATTTTGAAGCTGTTTAAGCTAGAGGGTCTTGAATACCAACATGTAACATGTTTTTTTCTTTATGAAAGATGAAAAATTGATTTGATCTGACACAAAAAACTTAGGCATGTTAGTTTTTAAATGATTTCTAAACTAAACAAACACAATCTTGTAAAAATGTTACACAAGGTTTTCTTCAAATCAAATTTTGTTTGCAAACCTTGTTCGAAAAGGAACAAGTTAAAACACCTTTTTAATCTAAAAATGTTGTTTCCACCTCTAGACTACTTGGGCTATTGCGTACATATCGACCTTTTTAGCGCACTAGAACTACTACATTGGGAGGAAAATGTATAATCTTGTCATAGTTGATAACCATTCCATATTTATAGATATTCTTTCTTTACCACAAACACGATTCTTTTGAGAACTTTCCAATATTTTGTAAAAAATTATATAACGAAAAGAGTTTTCATATCCTAACGCCATAAGAAATGACCATGATTAAGAATTCATAAATGCAAGTTTCAAAAGATTCTATAGGAGAATGTGATCTATGGTAATTTCTCTACACCAAGGACTCCACAACATATTAGGGTGGCTGAATGGAAGAATTGAACCTTGCAAAAGATGGCAAGGACAAAATTCCTTGAGAATTCTCTTCCAAAATACTTTTGGACAGAGTCATAATCAATACTTGTTATGTATACTAATTACTCTTTGATAAAGAAGACACCTTATGAATTGTGGAAAAGAAAAAGATCGAACATAACTTACTTTCATATACTTTAAGTTTGACAAAAAAAAAATTCTTAGATACATTGAAACTACCAAAGTGTAGAAGTGTATAATAAACTTTATTTGTCAAAGAACCTACCCATGAAAAATTCAACAATGGGTTACAAAATGATAGGACTTTTCGAGTCTAGAAGACGGTCTTGCATGGAGCAAATTCAACATCATTTGAAGAAGTTAAGATAAAAGAACTATCGTCTGAACAACCTTAGACAGATAATATTAGAGTTGTGTTATTCATACAACATTTTTCATACAACAACTTATACAACACACTTTTTTCCCTCTATCTCTCTCCATCATATCACCCATCACATCTCACACTTCTCTCTCTTTTATTCCTATCTCTCTCTAAATTGTACATTATATTGTATAAAATGGTTGTACAAAAACCATTTCTCATAATATTAAGTCTCAACCATGTGAAGAATAGTTAAGTACAAGGTGAAAGTTCAAAGCACATCATCCAACAAATATGAGAGCACATTTTGAATGAGTCAGAAAAATATTGACATTCAGATCATAGCACTATCTAACTTAACTTTTTAAAGATGAACCTACGACGATTCAAGAAGCTCTATCAAATAAAGGATGAACCATGAAAATGTGAGAAGAACTCAACTAATTTAATTAAGAGAAATATTGATGATTTTGAAATTTGTACCACCACCTAAAGATAAATCAATCGATGATTGGAATAAAGTGGATGTTCAAAAACAAGACAAGTAAAAGTGACAAAGTTATAAGAAACAAAGTAAGGTTAGTTGCTCAAGGTTATAATTAACAAGAAGTTATTGATTTCATTAAGAGATTTAATCCAATGACAAGGTTAGAAGCTATCTGAATTCTACTTGTTTTTGCATCACATATTATATTAATGGACATTAAAAATGCTATATTAAATAGAATGATAGAAAAAAAGAAGTTTTTGTGAAATAACCACCTGGATTTGTGGACCAATCTTTTCCTAAGTATTTTTTTTAAACTCAAAGACACTGTATAGTTTGAAATAAGCTCTTATATAAGGTTTTGTGTGACGTCTTAGTATCTTTCTTAGGCAAAAATGGCTTTTCAAGGAAAAAGGTTAATATCACTTATGTTAATATTAAAGGATAACATCTCTTTTTTTTGAAAAAAAAAATCAAAAACAAAGAATTCATAGTAGTTCAAATAAATGTTATTATCACTTATGTTTATATTAAAGAGTTAAAATTAAGAGTAAAATTTTAAGTAATTTATTGAATTTTATATTTAATTAGGAATTAATTAAATTTACAAGGGAAATTCAAATGAAAAGTTGAAATTTAATTGGAATAGGATTCACCTCATTGAGCTCTACTACATTCCACCATTTGTTTACCATTTGAACTGGATGGTTGAACTGATTGGATCGGGAACCTGTCATATACTGCTTGAGCAGGCAGCATCCCTTTGCCTTGTTATTTTCCATCAGAATTGAAACTGAACTCTAACTATGCATCGTTAATCTATTGTGGGCCTTAGTATAGAGGTCGTTCGAAAGCCAGAGTTGTCGTTCGGAAGCCAAAGTCGTTGTTAGTCAAGGTGTGTCTTGTGTGGTGCACGTGTTTGTTCTACGTGCGTCTTTGTCTACACTGTTTATGTGCGAAGCTCTTTCGTCGCACCTCTGTTCACGTACCCGTTATTCATCCTTACTGGAGCGTCGCCTGCATCCCTTCTTTGTCGCAGCCATCTGTGCGAGTTTGACCATGCGACTCATCCCTCACTTCTCCGTCAAGTGTGAATAGAAATTGGTCTCCCTTCTCCCTCTGTGCTACTGCTAAATGTGTTTTTCATCGAGGTACCCAGTAGCCTACACACTGGTTGATAATTGTGCTATTCAGAAATTGGTCTTTGATTCTAACTAAACGCTCAAACATATTTGGTATGGAATCTATTATGGTCTAAACCTAAGGTCCATTGGCCATGACGGCCCAAAACTGATATAATTATGTTACCAAATATCCATAATTATGCATATACTTGCTCACTTACTCTATTACTGTATATGCCACTTACCACATTTATGCAGGTCAAATCTGTTGGGGCAGTTGATTTTAAGTGAACAGAATGAATGGTAAAATTGTATTAACAAAATTGTATTACACAGAGTTGCTATTTATAGAAACACTACAAGCTTCACATAACAAACAACTAACTACTAACTACTAACTGATTCTGAATTAGGCTCACTGCAACACACCTCCTTAATTCAAATCAGCCAAAGTTACAACTCCAAGCATCTCCCTTAACTGTTCAAATCTACCAGTCTTGAGAGGCTTTGTTAGAACATCAACCACTTGATTTTCTGATCTGCAGTAGACCAATTCAATTTTCCTCTTGTTTACTTGATCTCTGAGAAAATGAAAGCGAGTCTCTATATGTTTACTCCTTCCATGTGCTATAGGATTTTTACCCAGGTTAATTGCTGACTTGTTATCAACCAGTAGCTGTACAGGTCTTTGTAATTCAATTTGAATTTCACAGAACAGTGAATCCAGCCATATTGCTTGACAGGAAGCATAAGAGGCTGCTATATACTCAGCTTCACATGATGACAAAGCTACTATTGGTTGCTTTTTTGAACACCATGATATTGGAGCATTAAGAAACTTGAACACATAACCGGTAGTACTTCTTCTTTCCACCTTATCACCACACCAATCAAAATCAGAGAAGCCAATCAGCTTATTCACCCTGTACCATCCCTTTTAGGAAATAGAATGCCATAATCTGTTGTTCCTTTCAAGCACCTCATAATCCTCTTAGCTGCTACAAAATGAGGAAGTCTAGGATCATCCATGAATCTACTAATTAACCCCACTCTAAAGGCAATGTCGGGTCTGCTATTACAAATATACCTCAGGGAACCTACAATCTGTTTGAACATAGTGCTGTCTACAGGTTTTTCTTCACTTCCTTTGCCAAGCTTCAAATTTGATTCCACTGGACTAGCTGTTGGATTACACTCAGACATATTGAACCTCTTTAGCAATTCTAGGATGTATCTCCTCTGATGAAGCAGCAGCCCTCTGTTAGTATTCACAAATTCCATTCCTAGAAAATATGTCAGCAAGCCCAGGTCTGTCATTTCAAATTCATACTTCATGCTTTCCTTAAATCCCTCAATTTTTGTAAGGTTGCTTCCAGTGACAAGCAAATCATCAACATATAGACACACCAATAGCACCTCAGCATTCCTTCTCCATTTCACATACACTCCATGTTCAACTGTACATTTAGAGAAGCCTTGTTGTAAGAGGAAGGAATCTATCCTTCTATTCCAGGCTCTAGGTGCCTGTTTTAGGCCATATAAGGCTTTTTTCAGCTTGTATACCCTCTCTTCATTGCCTTTAATCTCAAAGCCAGGTGGTTGTGTCACATACACTTCTTCTTCAAGATCTACATTGAGAAAGGAAGATTTAACATCTAACTGAAACAATGGCCAACCACTTCCACTTGCCAAGGCAATCACCAATCTAATAGTCTCAATTCTAGCCACAGGTGCAAATACCTTTGAGTAGTCTATCCCAGCCTTTTGAAGGAATCCCCTTACCACCAACCTTGCTTTATGTTTAGCAATTGATCCATCAGGTTTCAATTTCAATTTATAGACCTACTTGACACCAATTGGTTTCTTGTTAGGAGGCAAATCAACCAACTCCCAAGTCTGGTTCCTCTCAATGGCTTTCAACTCTTCCCTCATGGCTTCTCTCCAAGCTTCAATCTTCATTGCTTCCTCAAAATTAATTGGTTCAACATTTGCTAGCATAGCCAGATGGACCAATTCTCCTTCTGAACTCACTGCATTATCTGTAAACACTTCATAATAAGAAAATCTTGCTGGCATTTGCCTTCTTCTTTGAGTCTACAGGGGTTGTGCTTGAGGGACTTCAGCTGATGTACCTTCCGCTTCATCACCTTTATCATCATCTAGGAGAGTTGGAATGGTTGATTCAAGTCTGCAGCTTTGGTTACTCCAATCCCAGGATTTTGCTTCGTCCATTATTACATCTCTACTAATTACTAAATTTTTTTGTAATGGGATTATACAACCTGTATGCTCCTGTGGGATGGTATCCTACAAATATCATGACTTCACCTTTGTCTTGTAGTTTCTTCCTCACCTCATCTGGTATGTGTCTAAAACATAGAGAGCCAAAAATTCTGAAATGCCTCACAGTAGGCTTCTTCCCAGTCCACACCTCTTTAGGTACTTTGAATTTGAGCCTTTTTGTAGGACACTTATTCAATACATACGCAGCAGTAGTTGCTGCCCTCCCCCCAGAATGAATGTGGTAGGTTCTTCTCTCTTAACATGCACCTAATCATATCAAGTATTGTTCTGTTCCTCCTCTCAGCCAAACCATTGTGTTGAGGAGTATAAGGTGGTGTAATTTCATGCTGTATGCCATGCCTTTCACAGAAAACTTCAAATTCATTGGATGTATACTCTCCCCCTCCATCAGTCCTAAGCACCTTAATAGACCTTCCACTTTGTTTTTCAGCCATTACCTTAAATTTTTGAAATACTCCAATCACATCTCCTTTACTTCTAATCAGAAACAGCCACATCATTCTACTAAATTCATCAATGAAAGAAACAAAGTATTTGTTACCTCCAAATGATGATACTTCAAATGGCCCACAAACATCTGAATGAACAACTTCCAACAAATCTGTGGCTCTCATTGGTACATGTGATTTGAAAGAGTTTCTTGATTGCTTGCTAACCAGGCATCTTTCACATACCACCTCAATCTTTCCAATTTCAGGGAGTCCTATCACCATTTGCTTAGCTCCAAGCTGATGCAGACTCCTGAAGTTCAAGTGCCCGAATCTTGAATGCCATAGCCAGCCCTCATCATCTGCAACAGCAGCTACCATGCATTGAATTTCAGCAGCTTGAATATCTACCTGAAAGGTTCTATTTTTCGAGAGAGAGGTTTTTAGTATCAATCTCTGACTAGAGTCAAACATCTCTAGGTAACCATGCTTCATATTTACCATGAAACCTTTCTCAACAAGTTGTCCTAAGCTCAATAAATTGCATCTCATACTAGGCACATACAACACATTTTCAATCAAGGCTGTTTTCCCATCCTTTCTTCTAATCACAACATTCCCAACACCTTCAGCTGCAATTGTTCTACCATCTGCAAACCTCACTTTACTCTTCTTTCTTACATCTAACTCAGTCAACCACTCTTTATGGCTAGTCATGTGGTTTGAGCAACCCGTGTCAAGGTACCGAGATTCCATATTAGCATGATCATCACAGGTTGTTGCCATCAATAGTACCGGATCTGAATCTGAATCTGAGCTCTCTTGAGCAATGTGAGCTTCATTATCCTCAATCTTATCCTTGCCTTTCCTTCCACTTCTACATTCATCTGCAAAATGCCCCCACTTTTGACAATTAAAACATTGAATTTTGCTCTTATCAAACCTTTTCTTGCCTTCTTTGACACGAGAGAATCCTCCTTTCCTCCTATGAAAAGTTTCTTCTTGATCATTATCATTACAGGACTGATCTTTACCAGAACAAGAATCACCTATTCTTCCACCTTTACCCTGTCTTATCTTTCCCTTTCCTTTCCACCCTTTTTGCTTACTGCAACCTCTTTGTTTTGTCACTTGTGCTTGCAAAGCTTGATCTGTAGGTCTTTCAAGACTCCTTTCAATCAACCTCTGCTCATGTGCCTCTAATGACCCTTGAAGCTTCTCAATCTTCATGATCTCTAAGTCTTTGGATTCTTCTATAGCCACTACGATGTAGTCAAATCTTGGAGTTAATGTTCGCATCACCTTCTCAATTACTTTCTGATCTGAAAATTTCTCACCACAACTCTTCATTTGGTTGACAAGGCTCAATAATCTTGTAAAGTAATCTGAAATCTTTTCATGAGTCCCCATTTGTAACAACTCAAATTGTCGTCGAAGCGTTTGAAGCTTAACCTTTTTAAGCTTGTCGTCCCCTGCACAAGATTTTTCAAGTATCTCCCATGCTTCTTTGGAAGTTGCAGCAGAGACTATTTTCTCAAAGTGGGCAGAATCTACACATTGATGCAAGAAGAATAAAAGCCTTACAATCTTTCTTCTTATTTTCCTTATGTGTGGTTCTCTGGGCCTCGGTGGGATGGTCTGCTAGCTCCTGGTATCCAGGTTTCACAATCTCTAACACATCTTGAAATCCAAATAGCACTTTCATTTGCACACTCCACCTGTCCCAATTCTTCCCATCAAGAACTGGTAGATTTCCCGGAACAACACCATTTGAAGCAGCCATGAAATACAACTCTCACATGGTTGCACACACTGTTTCACCACCTTGCGTACCATGCGTACTACTCACAGCACTGAGGACTCCACTATCCAAGATCGAAAAACAAGGCTCTTGATACCAACTGTTGGGGCAGTTGATTTTAAGTGAACAGAATGAATGGTAAAATTGTATTACACAAAGTTTCTATTTATAGAAACACTACAAGCTTCACATAACAAACAACTAACTACTAACTGATTCTGAATTAGGCTCACTGCAACAAAATCCCCTATAAATAGAGGATATTAACAATTCATAAGGTACGCAATCTTGACTCAGTCAACCACTTTGACTGTGATATATATCTGACTTAGGCGTCGGAGTGCCTTTACAGGTACCCCATCTGTGGGCAACCCGGATTCACTCTCCTACAACCTAGACCCAGATCCGAGTTCGACTTCACAGGCCCAAGTTCAAGTTCTATACCAGAACAGAATCTTTGATTGACGGTATTATGACTCAGTTTCTGAAGTTGCTTTTGGTTGCATCAAGTCCTAATTCTTAGTTTCTCAGTACATGTGTGTGTTAATTAACTGTGCCTTAATGTAGTTTTTCTCTACAAACTACACTTCCATTGAATTGTTTTTATTATGTATGTATGTGCGGTATGTGTTATATTGTCTAGTATATGTTAACTTTCTTTAGTCACTGTTATGTCCCGTTATGTTAATTGCCTACTATTTTTGTCTACAATTTAAGTGAATTTATTATTATTATTATTATTATTATTATTATTGTTGTTGTTGTTGTTGTTGTTGTTGTTGTGAAATAATATGCACATAAAAAATTTGTGAAATAATAGTTTATGTTATGATTTTTTTAATATAGACCGGTTCAACCAATGACTCATTAACCCAATGACCTCACAGAGTCAATCACCGATCTGAGTTTAATAACACTACATTTTAGAACTAAATCTTTTTTTTAAGAGAGAGTGTGTGTTATAATCAAGTCTTAAAATGGATCAAAATTGTTGGTGGGTTGGGCTTAAAAATGTTCACTCGCAGCATATATACTACCATGCTCAAGCACTAGTTCTTACTTGGGAATTGCTTTTGGCACCCTCCCTTTTTTATCTTTCATTTTCTAACTCTCAACCTTCCCTCCCACCCCTTTCTACCTTCAATCACCCTCCCCCCACCATCAACCATATCACCTCACCCCTCATTTCTTCACCTTCTTTTTAGCTTTTTCTAGGCAACCATATTTTAATTTTTCTTCTAGCAACTTGGCACTTCTTTCAATTTAATTTGGCCTCCAGAAACCAAAAATTTTCGAAAAAATTATCTTCAAAATCTAAGAGACATTTTTTTTTTAATTTGGCTTACGGAATCTAAATTTTTTGGAAACCAAATTAATAAATGGCTTCTAAAAACTTGTTTCTGGATGCAACAAATGTTAAAAAAAAAGAGGTGAAGGAAGGAATTGATGTGATGATTAACACTGGGGGAGGGTGGAAAAGATTTAGGTTGAAAAAATAAGGTATTTTTAGTGTTATTAAAACTGGTCGGACAGGCTGATCCGATCATGAGTTCAGACTGTTTAAGCACCTAACCCAATCTAAAATCGATTAAACCGGTCACCAACTGTTGGGAGGTGGAGGTGATGATGGTGGTGATGGTGGGGGTAGGATGGAAATTTGAAAAGTTGCAAACATTATGGATTGTGTGAATAGCAAAAAAGGTGTTAAAAGCAACTCCTCTTCCTCCCCTTCCTCTTGACTAATGATCTGGAGAGGGTTGTGGGTTGCGGACTTAAGGAATTTGTCGAGATGGAGTTTTTGTTCGGGTAATTTTAAACAATTGGGCTTTTACATTTTTTTCTATTTTGGGTTTGGGTTAGTAAGTGTAATTCATTTGCGTTTTTTATTGGGATCAGTCATTCTATATTGTTTTTGAGTTCAGGCTCAACGGAGTCAACGGGCTAAGGTTGTTTTTGTTTGACAAAAAAAAGTGATTAATTTGCAAATAAAGGAAAATAAAAATAATGAGTCCATATTAGCAAAGATGCTTGAACTCTTACATTTTATTCAATTTATATCGCAATTATATAAGAATCTCAATCCTGCAGTTATAGGAATCATTTTAATCCTTCTTTAATTTTTATTCCTTGTTGAATTTAAGTATTTAATTCTGTTAGAATTATTTTTGTCAAATCTTTTTTATGTACTAAAATTTTCATTTTTACATGTGTCACTTTCATCGTTTGAACAAATAGCATCATCTCCTATTTTATTATTTTAATTAGATTAGATTTAAGCTTTTCATTTTGTTAGCACTAGGTGCGAGTCAGAATAAAAACATTGTCAACATTATTATGATTTATTTGTTTACAGCTATCTTTTATTATTTTTTTAGTTTATATATCTTAAATTGATTATTATCACTTTTTTTTTGTTTAACCACAAATATCCTCCACTGCAGGCAATCCTGTTCGAGCCGGGATAGTTGTGAATACTATCACTTCTAAAAATCTACGCCTCTTTCTAATAGTGACCATTTTGTTACCTTGTTTTACAAGTAAAATTAAGGGCTTTTACAAGTCGATCTATCTTCTTGACTCAATTGAACTTATTTATTCAAGTAAATGTCCCACAAGAAAGAAGAGGATCAAAGGTTGTCTTATTTGATTAATCGACTTCAAGTTGATGATATATAGGTTTAGGTCAACTTTTAAGTTATCTAACTCAACTGACAAACACATATAATATTTATTATTTAGAATTTTTTTTATTCATAAGCTCAACCTCATTTTATCCTTTATTTAGAATTTCTAAGTTCAACATTAATTTCTTTACCTACTTCTAAAGGCACATTTTGCACATAAAGTTATATAATAATAAACTATTATTCTTTTCTTAATAATGTCTTAAAATTAGAAGAGAGTAAAAAATACTACAATATATTGAGAAAAATTCTAATGTACTTATTTGATATATGTACATATTATATAAACTATTTTCATTTAAGCATTGTTATATATGGTCAATTAATTGATAATTTTATTAAACTTATATTTTGAGTCAATTTGATTCTATCATACTTAAGTTCAATCTTAATTAAACTCATATATTTATGGGATTTCTTTGTGTTTGACCAATTTTGGGTCTAAAGAATTGATCCTAACAAAAATTAAGGTTGGGTGAGTGACAAGAAAAATACATCCTAGCTAACATATCCTATGAACACCCTTTAAGCAAAGTATTTGACAAAAATTAATCATTTTGATTATTAGAATTACAATTTTGAGTAAAACTAACACATCCATTATATATAAAAATATTTTTGAAGTCAGGTATAATTTAAAAATATGCAATAAATGAAAAATATATAAAAAAGAATATTTAAGAAAGGATTTAATTGATATACATACACTGTCAGTGTAAACAAAAGTTTACACAGACATCCAATGATGTGTCGCTACATCATTTAATGAATGTGACACCTTATATGTCACTAAATTCAATAAATGATGTGACAACACACATCATTGGTTATCTGTGTAAAATTTATTTACACTAACAGTATATAATATATATATATATATATATATTAAACTCTTTAACAATTTATAAATTATGAACTCATACATGTAAAATAATATTGTGTGTGTGAGAGAGAACATATTGAAGATTGTAAATAAGATATGTACAATTAACTAAAGAACTTAAATTTAATTTAAAGAAATAAAATTAATAATGATATTGGCTATTTGTTTAGGAGATAATACACTAAGATTAAAGTACTGTAAAAATGAGTATATATATATTAATTTAATATATAAAAAGTAGATTTAAAAATAATTAATTTAATAGTATATAAGTCGATGAGCTTTGGAGAGAAAAAATTAAATGTAAAAAAAAACAAAGATACATCATACATGAAAGATAAAATTACATAAATTTCACAGCATAACATAAAGCATAAAAGGAGGAAATTACTAATTGTCTTTGTCAAAAAGCAACTATAATATTTAAGAAATTAATAAACTCGGACATCAACCATACTCGAAATATTAAAAATATTATAAGTTGCTGCTGACCAATCAATCAACGATTGTGACACAGAGAGAGGAGGACAAATCTAACCTTAACTGAAAAAATTTGCCATTTTTAGAGAAAAATGACTTTAATCAGGACCTAATTAAGGCATATCCTAATTACCGTGCCCCAAGTGATATACAGAGTTGTCAAATCGGACTATTCGACTTGGTTCGGTCGATGCGGGTAGTGGACTTGAGCGACCTGGGTTAATTAAAAAACCCAACAAAATTTCGGTCCTATAAAATAAAAGCTTGAATCCGGCATTATGTGGGTAATGGGTTTGTGTAGGCCAACCGATTAAACATCAACTTATTTAAAATTGTAGCTAATTAAAAAGTGTAAAGAATTTCACTTTAAAAAATTTAAAAAAATGCCAATATAATAGAAGCATGGTGAACTAAAACAAAGATTTTAACGTTTTCTCAGCTGAGTTAACGTCGTTAATATGAAGTATCGAAACCTCTATAGCTTTGGGAGAACACTGAAGCAACTAAAATTTCCTCAAAGATTAATTTTTGAATTTTGGGTTTTCTTTTTATTTTAATTTATTATGATATACAATAGTGATGAGGCTATAGATTTGTAATTATTTGATAAAAAGGTGGGGAAGATGTGTCGTAATCTATTTTCTATAACACTTAATTTGTTTACTTTTTATTTCTAATAAAAGCTTAGTGTTTTTAAATTTAAATTTGTGATATGTTACTTTTTAAGTTTATTAATCCATTATTTTTCATATTTTAACTTTTAATACCGTGTTTTTCCATGTTTTGCTATCCACTGTGCCCAGAAAAAGTTGTGAAATCAACATGGTTTAACTATTGTAAAATTTACTTGAGATAAAAATCTTTGTATTATATGGAAGCAATGGAGGAGAGACCATGAGATTGAGTTATTTCTTTTAATATATCCGGATAGCCCGAAAAGGCTCGGTCAGACAATTATTTTTTTTTTAGACTAAAAAATCCATAAAAAATTTAGGCCTCTAATTTAAATGTTTATGGGTTCGGGGGTTCTAGTGATATATCTATTTTTTAAAATAAATAAATAAAATTATATCCAATACATATTGCTTGCTATTAATTCAATATAATAATAAAAATATTTTATTATTTATACAATAAATTTATATAATATTTTATATAACATATGTTTTTCATTATATCTCTCCCTATTACACTACTTATTACATCATACATATATACTTTTCTCTCTTTTTTTTCCTCTTCCTCTTTTTATAATAAAAGTTGTAAAATCATCACTTAGTTATATAAATATAATTAGAGTTTAATTATAATATATTATCAGTGTTGTCATATCATTTAATAATTATGACACTTTATATATGTATCATTGAATTCATTAAATAATGTGGCAACATATTATTAAATATTAGTATAAAATATTTCTACATTGATAAAGTATAATTATTAAATTGATATAATTATTCATATTAGAATTAATGGAAAACCCATGGCTCAGATACGAGGGTATATTGAGATTTTCTCATGTATGAGAAATTCCAATTAGTGAGGACACATTTACGTTATACATCAAGGCAATACATATATAACAATATACATATATAGTAGGATAAATTTGACACGACAATGTTCTGAAAATATAACTAACCAAAAATTAGAATGGGTGACAATATAAGAGAGAAATTAAGAGGGGGAAAAAGAGAGAGATTAGAAAAAACAAAAATATAGATGAGTTTCATTCATTTTGCATCATACCTTGAAGTCCCACATATATAACATTTTTCTAAATATAAATACATTCAGGCGAAAAAAAGGCACAAAACGTAGAGTCTGTATTTCAATACTGCTAAGGTAAAAAGTCATGTTTGTACAGGTTGATGGTTAGTCATTACCCAAGCAAGGACATGATATACCTTTGACACTACTGTACAAAGCATGATACAAAACTACACCAAAAAATTTTAAAGGGTGGGAAAATGAAAATTAAAAAAGAAAGAAAGAAAGAATAGTGTTACTGTTACAGCTCAATCTTCTTCTTTAATTGCTTCGCCAAACTCTTTCTTCCATAACAAAAGTATCAGGGTATTAATTTTCAAAATGAAGCAATAATATTTCTCTCCTTATTCTTATTGCCCACCTTTTCCCCCTCCTAACTACAGTAGGTTATTAACTTATTTGATTTTTGTATAATATATATAATATATAATATATAATATAATTATAATGCATGATTATGAATCCTATTTAATATTTTCTCCATATATCGCTTTTCATAGCTCTAGAGTCCTTCATCTCAAGGAATATAAGGAGCAGCATCATGGACAGGAAAATGAGGAATTACTTGAGCAGTGTTAGATCTATGTTGGCTCCCTTGATCAAAAGATATGAAATTTGAATGGTAGTACTCAACAAACCCATTATTGTTTTTGTTATTGATAACCTCATGCATGCTTTGACCCTTGATGTTGTGTTTTCCAGTAACTGAGTCTTTCATTAGTGAACCACATTGTCTGGGTTGGGTTTGATAGAAAACTTTGGAGACCACTAATTCACCTTCTTTCTCCTCTTCATCACTTCCAAGGTGGTATTGGTGCATGACCCAATTTGTTTTCTCTGGCTTTCTTTGCTTTCCATAGTTAGTGTAAAGTACAAGGATTTTCTTGTACCCTTTTAACTTGGTATTGTTGTAGACTGGCCTAGTCTTACCTGTTTTGTGCCAACGTGTCTCACTACCATCCTCATCAGAGTGAACCTTTCTCCTTTTCCTTGTTCCTGTTGTATATGCCTTGGAAGGCCTGTGAAAGAAATGGCGGATCAGGCCATCTTTGCTAACTCCTGCAGTAAAAAAATTAATTAATTATGTTAACCCATATATTGCAGAGAATATATTAAAAATAAAAGTAACTTATTATCTTAGGCAAAACATTAAATTTGTGCCATGCATATATTATATATATAATGGAGATAATTAAGGTAAGGAGCAAGGTAGCATGTAATAGCAAGGGTAGTTGAGGGATATATCTTTGTCTGATGGCATGCATGTCTGCTGTCATGGTTTAATTAGTTGTAGATTTAATACAGAGGATTAGAGATATAACTTAAATTTACGATGATCTATTCAGGGTTAAAATTACTCGTCCTCTTTATCTGTTACTCCGAAGGAAGAATATATAACACTACTTCATATATTTTTTTTTCTAAGACCGCTTCACGGAGGCAATTCTGGTCTAGCCGATAATATTCACATCATGACGGGATTAACTCTATTGAAGGAGATTTTTTCATCTATAAGACTCGAACCCGATACTTTACTTAAGGGGAATCAAACATGTACACTTGGACCAACTTTATTGTTTACTTCATATATATATATATATATTATCTCTATTATTAATTAGCTATTTTTACTGAGCTGTTATTTTCTTATTAATTAGAAGGATAGGTGAGAAATATATAAAGATGGACATATATATAAGACTCATCAGAAATTAAATTGAAGAAACATTTTATATATAGGTTAAGAAATTGTAATCAATCAAACAGGATATTTGAGAGCCTTTGTATTGTAATTGACCTGGCAACTTCTCTGGATGAGTATAGCAAATTCCATTCTCGCCTTCAAGAGTAGGTATGAACTCATCAATTAGTGGGTGAAGCTTATGAATATCAGAACGCACCTTCGCTTCCAAATGTTCAAGAATCTCTTGATCTGTTGGATCAAACTTCACTCCAGCAGGCAATCCAGGTAAATCATGAATTCCACCACCCTAATTAATTATAACCAATACCACAATATTCATTTATATTTCATTTCATAGGAACAATATATAAGACAAATAATTTTCACTAAAAAAGACAAAATTAAAGAAAGAAAAAAGAGTAAAAGGGTAATGATATGTATGCTCATAATTAACAAATGATTTATATAAATAAGAACCTGTTCTTGACATTTGATATGATGACCACAAGTGGGACAAGTTCTAATTAAACTGTCCTTTCGTCCCTCCACTATGATGTTTTCAGGGTCACTGCACTGAGTCATTTCCTTATTATTTTCCTCTTCTCTCTTCCTCACTCATTCCATTTATGGTGATCTTCTTTTCCTAGTTTCCTCTTCTAACTGCTATAAACCAAATGGAACAGAAAACTAAAAGAGATCTACCAAAGGAAGGAGAGATTTAAAGGAACAATAATAAATTAATATAAAAAGGGAGAAAAGGAAAACTTGTCTCTTTTAAAGATTGCTCCCCTCATGCCACTACCTGTTGAGGTGTGGGAAGGAATTAAATTCTCCCTCACTTTTTTTATGCTCTCTTTTGCATGAAGTGAATAACATTGCAGTGCTCCCCTTAACTTAACGAGAAATTAGAAGGGAGAGAGAGAGAGGTACCTAAAAATCTAAATAGAGAATAATGAGATTAACAGTGAGAGATAAGGGTTGGTTGTACAGGGGAGATAAGAATAAAAAATTGAGATTGCTTTGATCTCAAGTTTAGTTCTGCTTTGCATACTGGTGTATGAAAACTTGTAAAAGAATAAATGTGGTTTTTGTTCTCTTTTGTTTCTGGACTTGTTTTTGTCCCTTTTACTCTGACTAAAGGTAGCTGTGTGATGAGTTTTCTTAAAAAAATAAATCAGGTTTAAAACTGGAAAGAAAGAATTAAAATATGGCCATAGAGTGTGGAGTGGGATTGGGGCAACCTAATGTATAAGCACAAAGAGAGAGTGAGAATTTAGGTCCAATG
The DNA here is from genome assembly GCA_026901365.1 of Sesbania bispinosa. Lineage (NCBI taxonomy): Eukaryota > Viridiplantae > Streptophyta > Magnoliopsida > Fabales > Fabaceae > Sesbania > Sesbania bispinosa. The sequence goes on from QLOH01000991.1 coordinate 74,736, forward strand.
TCACCCTGGAGTGTAGATAAAGCTAAAAATATAAATAAATACCAGAAAAACTAAGAAGAAAATTGAAGTGAACATTAGTTTTTTCAGCCAACCATAATTCCATTCCTTCACGTAGACTTCTCATGGATACCAAGAAAGTATATATTAATGTGACTTAAGACTCTTAGCCTTCAATGTCAACAATGGTTGTAGGAATACCATCTGTTGCCATATGGCAAAAGCAAACGTGAACATGTGTCAAGCACTAGAGATAATATATCACACAGTCCTGGAGAATATATAGTATTCAATACGTTTCAATTGTTTTTTTTCACTAAGATCTTTAACTTATCAAGTTCATATTCTAGATAATTGATTTGCCTCTATATATATATATATATATATATATATATATATATATATGTGGACAAGACAGATTTTTATAAATTAATGAGTTTCGCTAAGATTGGAAGTACTGTCCCTACGTTTGTTTATGTGCTTGCAGTTGTTGGGTTTCTTTTGCTGCATTTGTGTATCAAGGTGAAAACCATTAGGTCGCTTTTTTTCCCCTTTAATTATTTGATATTAGTATGAATTTCTTAAATATGTGATACACAGATATTAGGTTTGATTCCAAAACTTATGCATATAAAAAGTTCCATTATAGTAGGAGTATTTTTGAATTTTTGTCCCTTGCTATATAACTTATGAAATTATTCTTTCACATATCGATTGAGTGGTTCTTTTGAAAAATTAAACAAATAAATTATATATCCAAATTATATTATATTTTTCCGTCCTATGTTAATGTTCATACAAAAGTGCAATAAAAATATACCAACCGATGAGGGTATTTATGGGGAATCAAGGTGGGTTAAAAAGAATTCATACGTACGGTGTTTTATGTATAAAAACTTTCATGACTTTAAGCATTTCTATATTATTTTAAGCTAACAAAGTTATAGTATCACAATATGTGAAAATTTATGGGAATTAAATATTTGTTTGGGTTAATGTATATTTTGTATTCAAAATTTATAATTAAAATTCTAAAAAGCAGCATATTTTATATTCGTCTTTGTTGTTAAAACTCGAAAAACATGGTATGAATTTGTTTATTTACTCTTTGTTTGCTTTGTCTGCAACTAAGTAACATTTTTTTATCATAATTGTATTCTTCTTCACTCATTTCTCGATTAAAATTAGTGCATAGTTCAGATGTGTTAGATCACACAATCAGGTAATTAAAAACTTTAATCCATAACTTCAAAAGTATAGACTTTTTCTCTGTTTGTTTTGTCTGAAACCAATTAACATTTTTTATTACATTTGTATTCTCGATTAAAATGGGTGCATATTTTAGATGTGTTAGATCACACAATCAGGTGACTAAAACCTTTAATCCTTAGCTTCAAAAGTATAAGTTGCAAAAATTCATTGTTACATCATCAATAACTTTAATCTGTAGCTTCAAAAGTACAGTGAGTCAAACATGATTTTGGGCTTAATGTATGGTTTCTAACTGTTTTGTGTCATTATTGTTTTCTCACATTTGTGATAGGATGTAATGAAAAAGATAGTTACCGTGTATATAACAAAAATTAAAGCTATGTTAGAGGCTATCACTATTGATAGTTTGTTGCGATGTCTAAGATATGGACATATTCATGTGAATAACTTTACTCAATTGTAAATAACTACATGTTTCCTTTTAATTTTGAATTGTTGTTTGTGTGATGCAGGAAAGTTTTGAAGGCCATAATTGAATCATTTATTCACTTGGGTAGGAGAATTGAATTTCAACCGTACTTAACATTACAACTTAGATGAGCTTTGGATAATCAAACAAGAACTCAACTTGACCATTTAGTGTCATGAGTTTGACAAAAGATATTATGATAACACAAACATTGAGCCAATATTTATATTCAGTAGTATAAATATGATAACATAAAATGTAATGTTAATTATTAAAAAACTAAATTACAAGGAGCATAGTTGAGCTTGGTAACAAGCACCATTAGGATTCAAATGCATCACTCCTTTCTTCCAACTTTTTGTTTATTATGGTATTTAAGATTTAATAAATTGTACAATTAGACTATTTGCCTTATATTAAACCTTCTGTTCAGGTAAGAACTTTCTTATTGTTATTATTGTCTAATTTTCCATTTGAATTTGAAATTGAAAAGTCTTTGATATTGTTATTTTACTGAGATTGAAATTTCCCTCTTACAGGGAGAAATTCAAGTTATGGAAGAAATCAAAGCTTCATCAATTTTAGTTTTTTTTACCAGTTCCACAATAATGTGTGATGTCTAGAAGCCAAAAACCTGACTTTCGGGTTTATCTTCTTTGCCTCAAAGACGGTGGTGGTGATTTTGTATAATCTATAATTGCAAAATTGTTTCCTCTCATTTTAACGAAATGATTTGTTGTTAGCCTATGCTTTGATGAGTTGGTATGCACCAATTCCTACTTTGTAGTGCAAATGCAACCTGTTTGATAGTCTAAAATGCAACATATTTTATATTCGTCTTTGTTGTAAACTCGAAAAACATGGTATGAATTTGTTTATTTTCTCTTTGTTTGCTTTGTCTGCAACCAATGAACATTTTTTTATCACATTTGTATTCTTCAATTGAATTTCTCGATTAAAATTAGTGCATACTTCAGATGTGTTAGATCACACAATCAGGTGATTAAAAACTTTAATCCATAGCTTCAAAAGTATAGACTTTTTTTCTGTCTATTTTGTCTGCAACCAATTAACAATTTTTATCACATTTGTATTCTCGATTAAAATGGGTGCATAATTTAGATGTGTTAGATCACACAATTAGGTGACTAAAACCTTTAATCCTTAGCTTCAAAAGTATAGGTTGCAAAAATTCATTGTTACGTCATCAATAACTTTAATCTGTAGCTTCAAAAGTACAGTGAGTCAAACATGATTTTGGGCTTAATATATGGTTTCTAACTGTTTTGTGTCATTATTGTTTTTTCACATCTGTGATAGGATGTAATGAAAAAGATAGTTACCGCGAATATAGCAAAAATTGAAGCTATGTTAGAGGCTATCACTATTGATAGTTTTTTGCGATGTCTAAGATATGGATATATTCATGTGAATAACTTTACTCAATTGTAAATAACTACATGTTTCCTTTTAATTTTGAATTGTTGTTTGTGTGCTGCAGGAAAGTTTTGAAGGCCATAATTGTATCATTTATTCTCTTGGGTAGGAGAATTGAATTTCAACCGTACTTAACATTACAACTTAGATGAGCTTTGGATAATCAAACAAGAACTCAACTTGACCATTTAGTGTCATGAGTTTGACAAAAGATATTATGATAACACAAACATTGAGCCAATATTTATATTCAATAGTATAAATATGATAACATAAAATGTAATGTTAATTATTACAAAACTAAACTACAAGGAGCATAGTTGAGCTTGGTAACAAGCACCATTAGGATTCAAATGCATCACTCCTTTCTTCCAACTTTTTGTTTATTATGGTATTTAAGATTCAATAAATTGTAAAATTAGACTATTTGCCTTATATTAAACCTTCTGTTCAGGTAAGAACTTTCTTATTGTTTTGTCTCATTATTGTCTAATTTTCCATTTGAATTTGAAATAGAAAAGTCTTTGATATTGTTATTTTACTGAGATTGAAATTTCCCTCTTACAGGGAGAAATTCAAGTTATGGAAGAAATCAAAGCTTCATCTATTTTAGTTTTTTTTATCAATTCCACAATAATGTGTGATGTCTAGAAGCCAAAAACCTGACTTTCAGGTTTATCTTCTTTGCCTCAAAGACGGTGGTGGTGATTTTGTATAATCTATAATTGTAAAATTGTTTACTCTCATTTTAACGAAATGATTTTTTGTTAGCCTATGCTTTGATGAGTTGGTATGCACCAATTCCTACTTTGTAGTGCAAATGCAACCTGTTTGATAGTCTAAAATGCAACATATTTTATATTCGTCTTTGTTGTAAACTCGAAAAACATGGTATGAATTTGTTTATTTTCTCTTTGTTTGCTTTGTCTGCAACCAATGAACATTTTTTTTATCACATTTGTATTCTTCAATTGAATTTCTCGATTAAAATTAGTGCATACTTCAGATGTGTTAGATCACACAATCAGGTGATTAAAAACTTTAATCCATAGCTTCAAAAGTATAAACTTTTTTGTGTTTGTTTTGTCTGCAACCAATTAACATTTTTTATCACATTTGTATTCTCGATTAAAATGGGTGCATAATTTAGATGTGTTAGATCACACAATCAGGTGACTAAAACCTTTAATCCTTAACTTCAAAAGTATAGGTTGCAAAAATTCATTGTTACATCATCAATAACTTTAATCTGTAGCTTCAAAAGTACAGTGAGTCAAACATGATTTTGGGCTTAATATATGGTTTCTAACTGTTTTATGTCATTATTGGTTTTTCACATTTGTGATAGGATGTAATGAAAAAGATAGTTACCGCGTATATAGCAAAAATTGAAGCTATGTGAGAGGCTATCACTATTGATAGTTTGTTGCGATGTCTAAGATATGGACATATTCATGTCAATAACTTTACTCAATTGTAAATAACTACATGTTTCCTTGTAATTTTGTATTGTTGTTTGTGTGATGCAAGAAAGTTTTAAAAGCCATAATTGAATCATTAATTCTCCTGGGTAGGAGAATTGAATTTCAACCGTACTTAACATTACAACTTAGATGAGCTTTGGATAATCAAACAAGAACTCAACTTGACCATTTAGCGTCATGAGTTTGACAAAAAATATTATGATAACATAAATATTGAGCCAATATTTATATTCAGTAGTATAAATATGATAACATAAAATGTAATGTTAACTATTACAAAACTAAACTATAAGGAGCATAAATGAGCTTGGTAACAAGCACCATTAGGATTCAAATTCATCACTCTTTTCTTCAAACTTTTTGTTTATTATGGTATTTAAGATTTAATAAATTATAAAATTAGACTATTTGCCTTATATTAAACCTTCTGTTCAGGTAAGAACTTTCTGATTGTTTTGTCTCATTATTGTCTAATTCTCCATTTGAATTTGAATTTGAAAAGTTTTTGATATTGTTATTTTGCTGAGATTGAAATTTCTCTCTTACAGGGAGAAATTCAAATTACGGAAGAAATCAAAGCTTCATCTATTTTAGTTTTTTTTACCAATTCCACAATAATGTGTGATGTCTAGAAGCCAAAAACCTGACTTTCAGGTTTATCTTCTTTGCCTCAAAGACGGTGGTGGTGATTTTGTATAATCTATCATTGCAAAATTGTTTCCTCTCATTTTAACGAAATGATTTGTTGTTAGCCTATGCTTTGATGAGTTGGTATGCACCAATTCCTACTTTGTAGTGCAAATGCAACCTGTTTGATAGTCTAAAATGCAACATATTTTATATTCGTCTTTGTTGTAAACTCGAAAAACGTGGTATGAATTTGTTTATTTGCTCTTTGTTTGCTTTGTCTGCAACCAATTAACATTTTTTTTTATCACATTTGTATTCTTAAATTGAATTTCTCGATTAAAATTAGTGCATACTTCAGATGTGTTAGATCACACAATCAGGTGATCAAAACCTTTAATCCATAGTTTCAAAAGTATAGACTTTTTCTCTGTTTGTTTTGTCTGCAACCAATTAATATTTTTTATCACATTTGTATTCTCGATTAAAATAGGTGCGTATTTTAGATGTGTTAGATCACATAATCAGGTGACTAAAACCTTTAATCCTTAGCTTCAAAAGTATAGGCTGCAAAAATTCATTGTTACGTCATCAATAACTTTAATCTGTAGCTTCAAAAGTACAGTGAGTCAAACATAATTTTGGGCTTAATGTATGGTTTCTAACTGTTTTGTGTCATTTTTTTTTTCACATTTGTGATAGGATGTAATGAAAAAAGATAGTTACCGCGTATATAGCAAAAATTGAAGCTATGTTAGAGGCTATCACTATTTATAGTTTGTTGCGATGTCTAAGATATGGACATATTCATGTCAATAACTTTACTCAATTGTAAATAACTACATGTTTCGTTGTAATTTTGTATTGTTGTCTGTGCGATGCAGGAAAGTTTTAAAAGTCATAATTGAATCATTTATTTTCTTGGGTAGGAGAATTGAATTTCAACCGTACTTAACATTACAACTTAGATGAGCTTTGGATAATCAAACAAGAAGTCAACTTGACCATTTAGTGTCATGAGTTTGACAAAAGATATTATGATAACACAAACATTGAGCCAATATTTATATTCAGTAGTATAAATATGATAACATAAAATGTAATGTTAACTATTACCAAACTAAACTATAAGGAGCATAGTTGAGCTTGGTAACAAGCACCATTAGGATTCAAATGCATCACTCCTTTCTTCAAACTTTTTGTTTATTATGGTATTTAAGATTTAATAAATTGTAAAATTAGACTATTTGCCTTATATTAAACCTTCTTTTCAGGTAAGAACTTTCTTATTGTTTTGTCTCATTATTGTCAAATTTTCCATTTGAATTTGAAATTGAAAAGTCTTTGATATTGTTATTTTGCTGAGATTGAAATTTCCCTCTTACAGGGAGAAATTCAAGTTATGAAAGAAATCAAAGCTTCATCTATTTTAGTTTTGTTTTTTACCAATTCCACAATAATGTGTGATGTCTAGAAGCCAAAAACCTGACTTTCGGGTTTATCTTCTTTGCCTCAAAGACGGTGGTGGTGATTTTGTATAATCTATAATTGCAAAATTGTTTCCTCTCATTTTAACGAAATGATTTGTTGTTAGCCTATGCTTTGATGAGTTGGTATGCACCAATTCCTACTTTATAGTGCAAATGCAACCTGTTTGATAGTCTAAAATGCAACATATTTTTTATTCGTCTTTGCTGTAAACTCGAAAAACATGGTATGAATTTGTTTATTTGCTCTTTGTTTGCTTTGTCTGCAACCAATTAACGTTTTTTTATCACATTTGTATTCTTCAATTGAATTTCTCGATTAAAATTAGTGCATACTTCAGATGTGTTAGATCACACAATCAGGTGATAAAAAACTTTAATCCATAACTTCAAAAGTATAGACTTTTTCTCTGTGTGTTTTGTCTGCAACCAATTAACATTTTTTATCACATTTTTATTCTCGATTAAAATGGGTGCATATTTTAGATGTGTTAGATCACACAATCAAGTGACTAAAACCTTTAATCCTTAGCTTCAAAAGTATAGGTTGCAAAAATTCATTGTTACATCATCAATAACTTTAATCTGTAGCTTCAAAAGTACAATGAGTCAAACATGATTTTGGGCTTAATGTATGGTTTCTAACTATTTTGTGTCATTATTGTTTTTTCACATTTGTGATAGAATGTAATGAAAAAGATAGTTACCGCGTATATAGCAAAAATTGAAGCTATGTTAGAGGCTATCACTATTGATAGTTTGTTGCGATGTCTAAGATATGGACATATTCATGTGAATAACTTTACTCAATTGTAAATAACTACATGTTTCCTTTTAATTTTGAATTGTTGTCTGTGCGATGCAGGAAAGTTTTGAAGGCCATAATTGAATCATTTATTTTCTTGGGTAGGAGAATTGAATTTCAACCGTACTTAACATTACAACTTAGATGAGCTTTGGATAATAAAACAAGAACTCAACTTGACCATTTAGTGTCATGAGTTTTACAAAAGATATTATGATAACACAAACATTGAGCCAATATATATATTCAGTAGTATAAATATGATAACATAAAATGTAATGTTAATTATTACAAAACTAAACTATAAGGAGCATAGTTGAGCTTGGTAACAAACACCATTAGGATTCAAATGCATCACTCCTTTCTTCAAACTTTTTGTTTATTATGGTATTTAAGATTTAATAAATTGTAAAATTAGACTATTTGCCTTATATTAAACCTTCTTTTCAGGTAAGAACTTTCTTATTGTTTTGTCTCATTATTGTCAAATTTTCCATTTGAATTTGAAATTGAAAAGTCTTTGATATTGTTATTTTGCTGAGATTGAAATTTCCCTCTTACAGGGAGAAATTCAAGTTATGAAAGAAATCAAAGCTTCATCTATTTTAGTTTTGTTTTTTACCAATTCCACAATAATGTGTGATGTCTAGAAGCCAAAACCTGACTTTCGGGTTTATCTTCTTTGCCTCAAAGACGGTGGTGGTGATTTTGTATAATCTATAATTGCAAAATTGTTTCCTCTCATTTTAACGAAATGATTTGTTGTTAGCCTATGCTTTGATGAGTTGGTATGCACCAATTCCTACTTTATAGTGCAAATGCAACCTGTTTGATAGTCTAAAATGCAACATATTTTTTATTCGTCTTTGCTGTAAACTCGAAAAACATGGTATGAATTTGTTTATTTGCTCTTTGTTTGCTTTGTCTGCAACCAATTAACGTTTTTTTATCACATTTGTATTCTTCAATTGAATTTCTCGATTAAAATTAGTGCATACTTCAGATGTGTTAGATCACACAATCAGGTGATAAAAAACTTTAATCCATAACTTCAAAAGTATAGACTTTTTCTCTGTGTGTTTTGTCTGCAACCAATTAACATTTTTTATCACATTTTTATTCTCGATTAAAATGGGTGCATATTTTAGATGTGTTAGATCACACAATCAAGTGACTAAAACCTTTAATCCTTAGCTTCAAAAGTATAGGTTGCAAAAATTCATTGTTACATCATCAATAACTTTAATCTGTAGCTTCAAAAGTACAATGAGTCAAACATGATTTTGGGCTTAATGTATGGTTTCTAACTATTTTGTGTCATTATTGTTTTTTCACATTTGTGATAGAATGTAATGAAAAAGATAGTTACCGCGTATATAGCAAAAATTGAAGCTATGTTAGAGGCTATCACTATTGATAGTTTGTTGCGATGTCTAAGATATGGACATATTCATGTGAATAACTTTACTCAATTGTAAATAACTACATGTTTCCTTTTAATTTTGAATTGTTGTCTGTGCGATGCAGGAAAGTTTTGAAGGCCATAATTGAATCATTTATTTTCTTGGGTAGGAGAATTGAATTTCAACCGTACTTAACATTACAACTTAGATGAGCTTTGGATAATAAAACAAGAACTCAACTTGACCATTTAGTGTCATGAGTTTTACAAAAGATATTATGATAACACAAACATTGAGCCAATATATATATTCAGTAGTATAAATATGATAACATAAAATGTAATGTTAATTATTACAAAACTAAACTATAAGGAGCATAGTTGAGCTTGGTAACAAACACCATTACGATTCAAATGCATCACTCCTTTCTTCCAACTTTTTGTTTATTATGGTATTTAAGATTTAATAAATTGTAAAATTAGACTATTTGCCTTATATTAAACCTTTTGTTCAGGTAAGAAATTTCTGATTGTTTTGTCTCATTATTGTCTAATTTTCCATTTGAATTTGAAATTGAAAAGTCTTTGATATTGTTATTTTACTGAGATTTAAATTTCCCTCTTACAGGGAGAAATTCAAGTTATGGAAGAAATCAAAGCTTCATCTATTTTAGTTTTTTTACCAATTCCACAATAATGTTTGATCTTTAGAAGCCAAAAACATGACTTTCCGGTTTATCTTCTTTGCCTCAATGACGGTGGTGGTGATTCTGTATAATCTATAATTGCAAAATTGTTTCGTCTCATTTTAACGAAATGATTTACTGTTAGGCTATGCTTTGATGAGTTGGTAAGCACCAATTCCTACTTTGTAGTGCAAATGCAACCTGTTTGATAGTCTAAAATGCAACATATTTTATATTCGTCTTTGCTGTAAACTCGAAAAACATGGTATGAATTTGTTTATTTGCTCTTTGTTTGCTTTGTCTACAACCAATTAACATTTTTTTATCACATTTGTATTCTTCAATTGAATTTCTCGATTAAAAATAGTGCATACTTCAGATGTGTTAGATCATACAATCAGGTGATCAAAAACTTTAATCAATAGCTTCAAAAGTATAGACTTTTTCTCTGTTTGTTTTGTCGGCAACCAATTAACATTTTTTATCTCATTTGTATTCTCGATTAAAATGGGTGCATATGTTAGATGTGTTAGATCACACAATCAGGTGACTAAAACCTTTAATCCTTAGCTTCAAAAGTATAGGTTGCAAAAATTCATTGTTACATCATCAATAACTTTAATCTGTAGCTTCAAAAGTACAGTGAGTCAAACATGATTTTGGGCTTAATGTATGGTTTCTAACTGTTTTGTGTCATTATTGTTTTTTCACATTTGTGATAGGATGTAATGAAAAAGATAGTTACCGCATATATAGCAAAAATTGAAGCTATGTTAGAGGCTATCACTATTGATAGTTTGTTGCGATGTCTAAGATATGGACATATTCATGTGAATAACTTTACTCAATTGTAAATAACTACATGTTTCCTTTTAATTTTGAATTGTTGTTTGTGTGATGCAGGAAAGTTTTGAAGGCCATAATTGAATCATTTATTCTCTTGGGTAGGAGAATTGAATTTCAACCGTACTTAACATTACAACTTAGATGAGCTTTGGATAATCAAACAAGAACTCAACTTGACCATTTAGTGTCATGAGTTTGACAAAAGATATTATGATAACACAAACATTGAGCCAATATTTATATTCAGTAGTATAAATATGATAACATAAAATGTAATGTTAACTATTACCAAACTAAACTATAAGGAGCATAGTTGAGCTTGGTAACAAGCACCATTAGGATTCAAATGCATCACTCCTTTCTTCAAACTTTTTGTTTATTATGGTATTTAAGATTTAATAAATTGTAAAATTAGACTATTTGCCTTATATTAAACATTCTTTTCAGGTAAGAACTTTCTTATTGTTTTGTCTCATTATTGTCAAATTTTCCATTTGAATTTGAAATTGAAAAGTCTTTGATATTGTTATTTTGCTGAGATTGAAATTTCCCTCTTACAGGGAGAAATTCAAGTTATGAAAGAAATCAAAGCTTCATCTATTTTAGTTTTGTTTTTTACCAATTCCACAATAATGTGTGATGTCTAGAAGCCAAAAACCTGACTTTCGGGTTTATCTTCTTTGCCTCAAAGACGGTGGTGGTGATTTTGTATAATCTATAATTGCCAAATTGTTTCCTCTCATTTTAACGAAATGATTTGTTGTTAGCCTATGCTTTGATGAGTTGGTATGCACCAATTCCTACTTTATAGTGCAAATGCAACCTGTTTGATAGTCTAAAATGCAACATATTTTTTATTCGTCTTTGCTGTAAACTCGAAAAACATGGTATGAATTTGTTTATTTGCTCTTTGTTTGCTTTGTCTGCAACCAATTAACGTTTTTTTATCACATTTGTATTCTTCAATTGAATTTCTCGATTAAAATTAGTGCATACTTCAGATGTGTTAGATCACACAATCAGGTGATCAAAAACTTTAATCCATAACTTCAAAAGTATAGACTTTTTCTCTGTGTGTTTTGTCTGCAACCAATTAACATTTTTTATCACATTTTTATTCTCGATTAAAATGGGTGCATATTTTAGATGTGTTAGATCACACAATCAAGTGACTAAAACCTTTAATCCTTAGCTTCAAAAGTATAGGTTGCAAAAATTCATTGTTATATCATCAATAACTTTAATCTGTAGCTTCAAAAGTACAATGAGTCAAACATGATTTTGGGCTTAATGTATGGTTTCTAACTATTTTGTGTCATTATTGTTTTTTCACATTTGTGATAGAATGTAATGAAAAAGATAGTTACCGCGTATATAGCAAAAATTGAAGCTATGTTAGAGGCTATCACTATTGATAGTTTGTTGCGATGTCTAAGATATGGACATATTCATGTGAATAACTTTACTCAATTGTAAATAACTACATGTTTCCTTTTAATTTTGAATTGTTGTCTGTGCGATGCAGGAAAGTTTTGAAGGCCATAATTGAATCATTTATTTTCTTGGGTAGGAGAATTGAATTTCAACCGTACTTAACATTACAACTTAGATGAGCTTTGGATAATAAAACAAGAACTCAACTTGACCATTTAGTGTCATGAGTTTTACAAAAGATATTATGATAACACAAACATTGAGCCAATATATATATTCAGTAGTATAAATATGATAACATAAAATGTAATGTTAATTATTACAAAACTAAACTATAAGGAGCATAGTTGAGCTTGGTAACAAACACCATTACGATTCAAATGCATCACTCCTTTCTTCCAACTTTTTGTTTATTATGGTATTTAAGATTTAATAAATTGTAAAATTAGACTATTTGCCTTATATTAAACCTTTTGTTCAGGTAAGAAATTTCTGATTGTTTTGTCTCATTATTGTCTAATTTTCCATTTGAATTTGAAATTGAAAAGTCTTTGATATTGTTATTTTACTGAGATTTAAATTTCCCTCTTACAGGGAGAAATTCAAGTTATGGAAGAAATAAAAGCTTCATCTATTTTAGTTTTTTTACCAATTCCACAATAATGTGTGATGTCTAGAAGCCAAAAACCTGACTTTCGGGTTTATCTTCTTTGCCTCAAAGACGGTGGTGGTGATTTTGTATAATCTATAATTGCAAAATTGTTTCCTCTCATTTTAACGAAATGATTTGTTGTTAGCCTATGCTTTGATGAGTTGGTATGCACCAATTCCTACTTTATAGTGCAAATGCAACCTGTTTGATAGTCTAAAATGCAACATATTTTTTATTCGTCTTTGCTGTAAACTCGAAAAACATGGTATGAATTTGTTTATTTGCTCTTTGTTTGCTTTGTCTGCAACCAATTAACGTTTTTTTATCACATTTGTATTCTTCAATTGAATTTCTCGATTAAAATTAGTGCATACTTCGGATGTGTTATATCACACAATCAGGTGATCAAAAACTTTAATCCATAACTTCAAAAGTATAGACTTTTTCTCTGTGTGTTTTGTCTGCAACCAATTAACATTTTTTATCACATTTTTATTCTCGATTAAAATGGGTGCATATTTTAGATGTGTTAGATCACACAATCAAGTGACTAAAACCTTTAATCCTTAGCTTCAAAAGTATAGGTTGCAAAAATTCATTGTTACATCATCAATAACTTTAATCTGTAGCTTCAAAAGTACAATGAGTCAAACATGATTTTGGGCTTAATGTATGGTTTCTAACTATTTTGTGTCATTATTGTTTTTTCACATTTGTGATAGAATGTAATGAAAAAGATAGTTACCGCGTATATAGCAAAAATTGAAGCTATGTTAGAGGCTATCACTATTGATAGTTTGTTGCGATGTCTAAGATATGGACATATTCATGTGAATAACTTTACTCAATTGTAAATAACTACATGTTTCCTTTTAATTTTGAATTGTTGTCTGTGCGATGCAGGAAAGTTTTGAAGGCCATAATTGAATCATTTATTTTCTTGGGTAGGAGAATTGAATTTCAACCGTACTTAACATTACAACTTAGATGAGCTTTGGATAATAAAACAAGAACTCAACTTGACCATTTAGTGTCATGAGTTTTACAAAAGATATTATGATAACACAAACATTGAGCCAATATTTATATTCAGTAGTATAAATATGATAACATAAAATGTAATGTTAACTATTACCAAACTAAACTATAAGGAGCATAGTTGAGCTTGGTAACAAGCACCATTAGGATTCAAATGCATCACTCCTTTCTTCAAACTTTTTGTTTATTATGGTATTTAAGATTTAATAAATTGTAAAATTAGACTATTTGCCTTATATTAAACCTTCTTTTCAGGTAAGAACTTTCTTATTGTTTTGTCTCATTATTGTCAAATTTTCCATTTGAATTTGAAATTGAAAAGTCTTTGATATTGTTATTTTGCTGAGATTGAAATTTCCCTCTTACAGGGAGAAATTCAAGTTATGAAAGAAATCAAAGCTTCATCTATTTTAGTTTTGTTTTTTACCAATTCCACAATAATGTGTGATGTCTAGAAGCCAAAAACCTGACTTTCGGGTTTATCTTCTTTGCCTCAAAGACGGTGGTGGTGATTTTGTATAATCTATAATTGCAAAATTGTTTCCTCTCATTTTAACGAAATGATTTGTTGTTAGCCTAGCTTTGATGAGTTGGTATGCACCAATTCCTACTTTATAGTGCAAATGCAACCTGTTTGATAGTCTAAAATGCAACATATTTTTTATTCGTCTTTGCTGTAAACTCGAAAAACATGGTATGAATTTGTTTATTTGCTCTTTGTTTGCTTTGTCTGCAACCAATTAACGTTTTTTTATCACATTTGTATTCTTCAATTGAATTTCTCGATTAAAATTAGTGCATACTTCAGATGTGTTAGATCACACAATCAGGTGATAAAAAACTTTAATCCATAACTTCAAAAGTATAGACTTTTTCTCTGTGTGTTTTGTCTGCAACCAATTAACATTTTTTATCACATTTTTATTCTCGATTAAAATGGGTGCATATTTTAGATGTGTTAGATCACACAATCAAGTGACTAAAACCTTTAATCCTTAGCTTCAAAAGTATAGGTTGCAAAAATTCATTGTTACATCATCAATAACTTTAATCTGTAGCTTCAAAAGTACAATGAGTCAAACATGATTTTGGGCTTAATGTATGGTTTCTAACTATTTTGTGTCATTATTGTTTTTTCACATTTGTGATAGAATGTAATGAAAAAGATAGTTACCGCGTATATAGCAAAAATTGAAGCTATGTTAGAGGCTATCACTATTGATAGTTTGTTGCGATGTCTAAGATATGGACATATTCATGTGAATAACTTTACTCAATTGTAAATAACTACATGTTTCCTTTTAATTTTGAATTGTTGTCTGTGCGATGCAGGAAAGTTTTGAAGGCCATAATTGAATCATTTATTTTCTTGGGTAGGAGAATTGAATTTCAACCGTACTTAACATTACAACTTAGATGAGCTTTGGATAATAAAACAAGAACTCAACTTGACCATTTAGTGTCATGAGTTTTACAAAAGATATTATGATAACACAAACATTGAGCCAATATATATATTCAGTAGTATAAATATGATAACATAAAATGTAATGTTAATTATTACAAAACTAAACTATAAGGAGCATAGTTGAGCTTGGTAACAAACACCATTACGATTCAAATGCATCACTCCTTTCTTCCAACTTTTTGTTTATTATGGTATTTAAGATTTAATAAATTGTAAAATTAGACTATTTGCCTTATATTAAACCTTTTGTTCAGGTAAGAAATTTCTGATTGTTTTGTCTCATTATTGTCTAATTTTCCATTTGAATTTGAAATTGAAAAGTCTTTGATATTGTTATTTTACTGAGATTTAAATTTCCCTCTTACAGGGAGAAATTCAAGTTATGGAAGAAATCAAAGCTTCATCTATTTTAGTTTTTTTACCAATTCCACAATAATGTTTGATCTTTAGAAGCCAAAAACATGACTTTCCGGTTTATCTTCTTTGCCTCAATGACGGTGGTGGTGATTCTGTATAATCTATAATTGCAAAATTGTTTCGTCTCATTTTAACGAAATGATTTACTGTTAGGCTATGCTTTGATGAGTTGGTAAGCACCAATTCCTACTTTGTAGTGCAAATGCAACCTGTTTGATAGTCTAAAATGCAACATATTTTATATTCGTCTTTGCTGTAAACTCGAAAAACATGGTATGAATTTGTTTATTTGCTCTTTGTTTGCTTTGTCTACAACCAATTAACATTTTTTTATCACATTTGTATTCTTCAATTGAATTTCTCGATTAAAAATAGTGCATACTTCAGATGTGTTAGATCATACAATCAGGTGATCAAAAACTTTAATCAATAGCTTCAAAAGTATAGACTTTTTCTCTGTTTGTTTTGTCGGCAACCAATTAACATTTTTTATCTCATTTGTATTCTCGATTAAAATGGGTGCATATGTTAGATGTGTTAGATCACACAATCAGGTGACTAAAACCTTTAATCCTTAGCTTCAAAAGTATAGGTTGCAAAAATTCATTGTTACATCATCAATAACTTTAATCTGTAGCTTCAAAAGTACAGTGAGTCAAACATGATTTTGGGCTTAATGTATGGTTTCTAACTGTTTTGTGTCATTATTGTTTTTTCACATTTGTGATAGGATGTAATGAAAAAGATAGTTACCGCATATATAGCAAAAATTGAAGCTATGTTAGAGGCTATCACTATTGATAGTTTGTTGCGATGTCTAAGATATGGACATATTCATGTGAATAACTTTACTCAATTGTAAATAACTACATGTTTCCTTTTAATTTTGAATTGTTGTCTGTGTGATGCAAGAAAGTTTTGAAGGCCATAATTGAATCATTTATTCTCTTGGGTAGGAGAATTGAATTTCAACCGTACTTAACATTACAACTTAGTTGAGCTTTGGATAATCAAACAAGAACTCAACTTGACCATTTAGTGTCATGAGTTTGACAAAAGATATTATGATAACACAAACATTAAGGCAATATTTATATTCAGTAGTATAAATATGATAACATAAAATGTAATGTTAATTATTACAAAACTAAACTATAAGGAGCATAGTTGAGCTTGGTAACAAGCACCATTAGGATTCAAATGCATCACTCTTTTCTTCCAACTTTTTTTTTATTATGGTATTTAAGATTTAATAAATTGTAAAATTAGACTATTTGCCTTATATTAAACCTTCTGTTCAGGTAAGAACTTTCTGATTGTTTTGTCTCATTATTGTCTAATTTTCCATTTGAATTTGAAATTGAAAAGTCTTTGATATTGTTATTTTATTGAGATTTAATTTTCCCTCTTACAGGGAGAAATTCAAGTTATGGAAGAAATCAAAGCTTCATCTATTTTAGTTTTTTTACCAATTCCACAATAATGTGTGATCTTTAGAAGCCAAAAACATGACTTTCCGGTTTATCTTCTTTGCCTCAAAGACGGTGGTGGTGATTTTGTATAATCTATAATTGCAAAATTGTTTCCTCTCATTTTAACGAAATGATTTGCTGTTAGTCTATGCTTTGATGAGTTGGTATGCACCAATTCCTACTTTGTAGTGCAAATGCAACCTGTTTGATAGTCTAAAATGCAACATATTTTATATTCGTCTTTGCTGTTGAAACTCGAAAAACATGGTATGAATTTGTTTATTTGCTCTTTGTTTGCTTTGTCTGCAACCAATTAACATTTTTTTATCACATTTGTATTCTTCATTTGAATTTCTTTTAAAATTAGTGCATACTTCAAATGTGTTAGATATCACATAATCAGGTGATTAAAACCTTTAATCTATAGCTTCAAAAGTATAGACTTTTTCTCTGTTTGCTTTGTTTGCAACCAATTAACAATTTTTATCACATTGGTATTCTCGATTAAAATGGGTGCATATTTTAGATGTGTTAGATCACATAATCAGGTGACTAAAACCTTTAATCCTTAGCTTCAAAAGTATTGGTTGCAAAAATTCATTGTTGCATCATCAATAACTTTAATATGTAGCTTCAAAAGTACAGTGAGTCAAACATGATTTTTGGGTTATTGTATGATTTCTAACTGTTTTGTGTCATTATTGTTTTTTACACATTTGTGATAGGATGTAATGAAAAAATAGACTATTTGCCTTATATTAAACCTCATGTTCAGATAAGAACTTTCTGACTGTTTAGTCTCATTATTGTCTAATTTTCCATTTGAATTTGAAATTGAAAAGTGTTTGATATTGTTGTTTTACTGAGATTGAAATTCCCCACTTACAGGGAGAAATTTAAGCTTCCTCATACTGTTGTTAAAGGTATGGAAGAAATCAAAGCTTATCTCTTTTAATTTTTTTACGAATTCCACAATATAATGTTTGATCTCCAGAAGCCAAAATCCTAACTTTCAGGTTTATCTTCTTTGCCTCAAAGATGGCGGTGGTGATTGTGTATAGTCTATAATTGCTAAATTGTTTACTCTCATTTTAATAAAACAGGTTGCATTTGCTGTTAGCCAGGCTTTGATGGTATGGTATGCTCCAATTCCTATTTTGTAGTGTAATTGCAACCTGTCTGATAGGTTATAGTCTAAAATGCAACATGTTTTATATTCGTCTTTGCTGTTGAAACTCGAAAAACATGGTATGAATTTTCTTATTTGCTCTTTGTTTGCTTTATCTGCAACCAATTAGCAATTTTTTTATCACATTTGTATTCTTCTTCACTGATTTCTTGATTAAAATTGGTGCCTACTTCCGATGTGTTAGATAACATAATCAGGTGACTAAAACCTTTAATCCATAGCTTCAAAAGTATAGACATTTTTTCAGTTTTCTTTGTCTGCAATTAATCAACATTTTTTTTATCACATTTGTATTCTCCAATAAAATTGGTGCATATTTCATATGTGTTAGATCACACAATCACGTGACTAAAACCTTTAATCTTTAGCTTAAAAAGTATAGGTTGCAAATATCATCAATAACTTTGATCTGTAGCTTCAAAAGTACAGGGACTCAAACATGATTTTGGGATTAATGTATGGTTTCTGACTGTTTTGTGTCATTATTGTTTTTTTCACATTTATGATAGGATGTAATGAAAAATATAGTTGCCGCGTATATAGGACCAATTGAAGCTATGTTAGAGGCTATCAATTTTGATAGTTTGTTGCGATGTCTAAGATATGGACATATTCACGTGAATAACTTTACTCAATTGTAAATAACTACATTTTCCCTTTTAATTTTGAATTGTTATTTGTGTGACGTAGGAAAGTTTTGAACGCCAAAATTGAATCATTTATTCTCCTGCCTAGGAGAAATGAATTTCAACCGTACTTAACATTACAACTTAGATGAACTTTGGATAATCAAATAGAAACTCAACTTGACCATTAGTGTCAGGAGTTTGACAAAAGATATTATGGCAACACAAACATTAAGGTAATATTTATTTTCAGTAGTTACACATAAAATGTAATGTTAATTATTACAAAACTAAACTTTAAGGAGCATAATTGAGCTTGGTGACAAGCACCATTTGGATTCAAATACATCACTCCTTTTCTCCAAAATTTGTTTATTATGGTATTTAAGATTTAATAAATTGTAAAATTAGATTATTTGCCTCATATTAAACCTTCTGTTGAGATAAGAACTTTCTCATTATTTTGTCTCATTATTGTCTAATTTTCTATTTGAATTTAAAATTGAAAAGTCTTTAATATTTTTGTTTTACTAAGATTGAAATTCCCCTCTTATAGAGAAAAATTAAAGCTTCCTCATACTGTTGTTATAGGTATGGAATAAATCAAAGCTTCATCTCTTTTAATATTTTTTTTTACCAATTCCACAATATAACGTTTGATCTCCGGAAGCCAAAAACCTGACTTTCAGGTGTATCTTCTTTGCCTCAAAGATGGTGGTGGTGATTGTGTATAATCTATAATTGCTAAATTGTTTACTCTCATTTTAATGAAATAGGTTGCATTTGCTCTTAGCCTAGGCTTTGATGGTATGGTATGCAACCTGTTTGATAGGTTATAGTCTAAAATGCAACATATTTTATATTCGTCTTTGCTGTTGAAACTCATAAACATGGTATGAATTTTTTTTGTTTGCTCTTTGTTTGCTTTGTCTACAACCAATTAAGATTTTTTTTATCACATTTGTATTCTTCTTCACTGATTTCTCGATTAAAATTAATGCATACTTCAGATGTGTTAGATCACACAATCAGGTGATTAAAACCTTTAATCCATAGCTTCAAAAGTGTAGACTTTTTCTGTGTTTGCTTTGTCTGCAATTAACATTTTTTATCACATTTGTATTCCCGATTAAAGTGAGTGCATATTTTAGATGTGTTAGATCACACAATCAGGTGACTAAAACCTTTAATCCTTAGCTTCAAAAGTATAGGTTGCAAAAATTTATTGTTGCATCATCAATAACTTTAATATGTAGCTTCAAAAGTACAGTGAGTCAAACATGATTTTGGGGTTAACGTATGGTTTCTAACTGTTTTGTGTCATTATTGTTTTTTCACATTTGTGATAGGATGTAATGAAAAAGATTGTTACCGCGTATATAGCAACAATTGAAGCTTTGTTATAGGCTATGACTATTGATAGTTTGTTGCGATGTCTAAGATATGGACATATTCATGTGAGTAACTTTACTCAATTGTAAATAACTACATATTCCCTTTGAATTTTGAATTGTTGTTTCTGTGATGCAGGAGAGTTTTGAACGCCATAATTGAATCATTTATTCTCCTGGGTAGGAGAAATGAATTTCAATCGTACTTAACATTACAACTTAGATGAACTTTGGATAATCAAATAAAAACTCGACTTGAGCATTAGTGTCATGAGTTTGACAAAAGATATTATGGAAAAACAAATATTAAGGTAATATTTATTTTCAGTAATAACACATAAATGTAACGTTATTTATTACAAAACTAAACTTTAAGGAGCATAGTTGAGTTTGGTAATTGGCACCATTTGGATTTAAAAACATCACTCCTTTCTTCCAACTTTTTGTTTATTATGGTATTTAAGATTTAATAAATTGTAAAATTAGACTATTTGCCTTATATTAAACCTTTTGTTGAGATAAGAACTTTCTCATTGTTTTGTCTCATTATTAATTTTCCATTTGAATTTGTAATTGAAAAGTCTTTGTTATAGGTTTTTTACTGAGAATGAAATTCCCCTCTTACAGGGAGAAATTAAAGATTCCTCATACTGTTGTTAAAGGTGTGGAAGAAACCAAAGCTTCATCTCTTTTAATTTTTTTTTACCAATTCCAAAATATAATGTGTGACCTCGAGAAGCCAAAATCCTAACTTTTAGGTTTATCTTCTTTGCCTCAAAGCTGCTGGTGGTGATTTTGTATAATCTATAATTGAAAAATTGTTTCCTCTCATTTTAATGAAATAGGTTGCATTTGTTATTAGCCTATTCTTTGATGGGTTGGTATACTGCAATTCCTACATTGTAGTGCAAATGCAATTGTTTGATAGGTTATAGTCTGAAATGTAACATACATATTTTAAATTTGTCCTTGTTGTTGGAACTCGAAAAACATGGTATGAATTTTCTTATTTCCTCTTTGTTTGCTTTGTCTGCAACCAATTAGCATTTTTTTTATCACATTTGTATTCTTCACTAATTTCTTGACTAAAATTGGTGCATACTTCAGATGTGTTAGATCACACAATCAGGTGACTAAAACCTTTAATCCATAGCTTCAAAAGTATAGACTTTTTCTCGGTTTGCTTTGTCTGCAACCAACTAACATTTTTTTTATCATATTTGTATTCTCCAATAAAATTGGTGCATATTTCAGATGTGTTAGATCACACAATCACGTGACTAAAACCTTTAATCCTTAGCTTCAAAAGTATAGGTTGCAAAATTTCATTGTTGTATCATCAACAACTTTGATCTGTAGCTTCAAAAGTACAGTGAGTCAAACATTATTTTGGGATTTATGTATGGTTTCTGACTGTTTTGTGTCATAATTGATTTTTTCACATTTGTGATAGGATGTAATGAAAGAGATAGTTACCGCGTATATAGGACCAATTAAAGCTATGTTAGAGGCTACCACTTTTGATAATTTGTTGCGATATCTATGATATGGACATATTCATGTGAATAACTTTACCCAATTATAAATAACTACATGTTCCCTTTTAAATTTGAATTGTTGTTTCTGTGATGCAGGAAAGTTTCGAAGGCCATAATTGAATCATTTATTTTCCTGGGTAGGGGAAATGAATTTCAATCGTACTTAACATTATAACTTAGATGAACTTTGGATAATCAAATAGGAACTCAACTTGACCATTATTGTTATGAGTTTGACAAAAGATATTATGGCAACACAAACATTATGGCAATATTTATTTTCAGTAGTAACATAAAATATAATGTTAATTATTACAAAATAAAATTTTAAGGAACATAATTGAGCTTGGTAACAAGCACCATTTGGATTCAAATATATCACTCATTTTTTTTCCATATTTTTGTTTATTATGGTATTTAAGATTTAATAAATTATAAAATTAAACTATTTTCCTTATATTAAACCTTCTGTTCAGATAAAAACTTTCTCATTGTTTTGTCTCTATTGTCTAATTTTCCATTTGAATTTGTAATTGAAAAGTTTTTGTTATCGGTTTTTTACTGAGATTGAAATTCCCCTCTTACATGGAGAAATTAAAGCTTCCTCATACCGTTGTTAAACGGATGGAAGAAATCAAAGCTTCATCTCTTTTAATTTTTTTTTTACCAATTCCACAATATAATGTGTGATCTCCAGAAGCCAAAATCCTGACTTTTAGGTTTATCTTCTTTGCCTAAAAGATGGTGGTGGTGATTTTGTATAATCTATAATTGCAAAATTGTTTCCTCTCATTTTAATGAAATAGGTTGCATTTGTTAGCCTATGCTTTGATAGGTTGGTATACTCCAATTCCTACTTTGTAGTGCAAATGCAACTGTTTGATAGGTTATAGTCTGAAATGCAACATGCATATTTTAAATTTGTCTTTGTTGTTGGAACTCAAAAAACATGGTATGAATTTTCTTGTTTGCTATTTGTTTGCTTTGTCTGCAATCAATTAGCATTTTTTTTATCACATTTGTATTCTTCTTTGATTTCTTGATTAAAATTGGTGCATACTTTAGATGTGTTAAATCACACAATCAGGTGACCAAATCCTTTAATCCATAGCTTCAAAAGTATAGAATTTTTCTCAGTTTGTTTTGTCTGTTACCAATTAACATTTTTTTATCACATTTGTATTCTCCAATAAAATTGGTGCATATTTCAAATGTGTTAGATCACACAATCACATGACTAAAACCTTTAATCCTTAGCATCAAAAGTATAGGTTGCAAAAATTCATTGTAGTATCATCAATAACTTTGATATGTATCTTCAAAAGTACATTGAGTCAAACATGATTTTGGGATTAATGTATGGTTTCTAACTGTTTTGTGTCACTATTGTTTTTTTTTCACATTTGTGATAGGATGTAATGAAAGAGATAGTTACTGCATATATAGGACCAATTGAAGCTATGTTAGAGGCTATCACTTTTGACAGTTTGCTGTGATGTCTAAGATATGCACATATTCATGTGAATAACTTTACTCAATTATAAATAACTACATGTTCCCTTTTAAATTTGAATTGTTGTTTATGTGATGTAGGAAAGTTTTGAACGCCATAATTGAATCATTTATTTTCCTGGGTAGGAGAAATGAATTTCAACCGTACTTAACATTACAACTTAGATGAGCTTTGAATGATCAAATAGGAAGTCAACTTGGCCATTTAGTCTCATGAGCTTGACAAAACATATTATAGCAACACAAACATTAAGGCAATATTTATTTTCAGTAGTAACACATAAAATGTAATGTTAATCTTTATATATATAAAAGTAAGGTAGTGAAAGTAGCCAATGAAATCTAAAGTTAGGGCACAATAGTAAATTCCTTTAAGCAAAACTTTTAAAAATAGAAAGTATCTTGACATTTCAAATGATTAATATTATACATCACCATTAATTAACTATAGTAATTATATTAAAGTAAATATTACTATATAAATAAAAAATTATGATAATAAGAAATATAAAAAATGATAATTTAAAGCATATCTAATAATTTTTAAGAAACCATTAATTAACTATAGTAATAATATTAAAGTAAATATCACTATAAAAATAAAAAATTATGATAATAAGAAATATAAATAATGATAATTTAAAGCATATATAATAATTTTTAAAAAATAAAAAATAATAAGAAATTTAAAACATTCTGAAACACTTAAAAAACTAATTTATAATTATGTTGGTAGTAATTATAGTAATTATTCAGTTATAGTTATTTTTATATAAAAATAAATATTATTTAAAACCCATTTTAACAATTTCAATATTAAAAAGGAAAGGTTTATAACAATTTCTATATGATTGTAATTTTCAATCCAACGGTAGATTATTTAATAAAATGATCCATTAAAAAATTATTCAGCGCTATAATAATTGGTGTAACTTACAACGGTGTAGTTTGAACCCTCCTCTAAATAAAAACATAATATGAATTTTAAAATATAATAAAATAATTTCAAAAAGGTATAAATTTATTTTAAAAAATAAAATATAATATGAAATTTGAAACACACCCACACATTTAAAAATTATTTAATAATTATAATTATGGTAATTGTATTAATTATTTAGTTATAGATACCTTCATTATATCAAACATCAATATTAAAGCCAATTACAATCAATATTAAAAAAATTTATAACAAAAATAAAAATATAATACAAAATTTATAACATATTAAAATAATTTAGAAAATCATTTCAAAAAATTAAAAATGTAATACGAAATTTGAAACATGCTAAACACTTAAAAATGTACAACTTTTGTTATAATAATTATAGTAAATTATTATATCAAAATATCAAATATCGGTATTAAAGGTCATTTTAATAGTTTAAATGTATTAAAAAAAGGTTTATAAGATAAATAAAATTATACTATGAAATTTAAATAATATTAAAAAATATTTTATAATTACGTTAATAGTAATTATTATAATGAGTAAACCACCGTCAATTCAGTCCCTGAATGCCAAAAACCTTAAAAAAAGTCCCTGAAACTGTTCACCGTCGGTCATTTTGGCCCTTCTGTTAGTGGGAGTCACTTAACAGTAACAGAGACGCTGACGTGTCCTGTTAACTGCCTAGCTGGCATGCTGAGCTGGATCTCTTCATCAGACAGACACCTTCAGGGACGAATATGAAAACGATTTCCCTCTATTTTTGCTTCTTCCTCACAAATTAGGTTTTTCAGATTTGGGGATTTTTTAGAACCCTAATAACAGTAATCTGCAAATGAAGGGTGGTGCTTCATCAAATCAGCAATTTCATCAAAGAAGGGCGACCACCCCTACATGGAGCTCGTCTGCATCTTCAATGGGAAATGCGACAGAGATTAACGGATTGAAGGCGCTCCATTGTTATTGTGGTAGAAGAGCCATTGTTCGTGTGTCCAAGACAACGCGCAACCCAGGGAGACCGTTCTACTCTTGCTATTTACCGAAGGTAATTTAACTTCCCTTTCGTTTGCATTTATTTGAAATTTTTTCATTGATGCTATGCATTGTTTTTTCTAAATTACAGACATGGTGTTTTTTGGTCAGGATGATGAATTAAACTGCAAGTTTTTTGCATGGGTAGATCAAGATTGTGATGATGTTGCTGATGATGGAAAGGAGATGGAAGAATTGTGGAGGATGCGCCTAAGCTCTCAGCTTGAAGGAATGCATAGTGAAATTAGGGGCTTGAAATATGTAGTGACCTTAATGTGTATCTGTTTGCTGGTGTTAGTGATTGTAGCAGTATTTTGGTTTAGGGTTTAGGCACTGTGTGCACTTTGGTGGTCTTTTATAATTTATCAACATTGTTTTGATTTTGGATATTTGTATTGACCTTTAATGGAATTACAATATGAAAGCACATTTTGTTCAACAATACTAAATATCTATTTTACAGTTAAGTTCATTTTTATGTTTGTGTAGATTGAAAATTTAAATTAAACTGAACATGTGGTCAATATATTGTAAAATATGCAATTAAGAATGTAAGATAAAGGGTGCATAATGCACTTGGATCTGTCATATATAGCAGTTAAACCATAACAAAATATAGCCTGTAAGTAAGGCCTAAAATGGCTGAAAGTGAATGTTGTTGTGCATAACACATTCATCAAAAGACTGTAGTCATTACAAAAGTCTTACTGAATTTAAAACCCAAACTGCCTAACTAAATTGGATTCCCAAAATGCTTAACTAAATTCCTAACATAAGGCCTAACAGATTCTTCAAGGCTTTTTTGGTGGAGGAGGTCGAAATCCAGGCGTGGGCATGAATTGCATGAATCTGTTACATGTTGAAGCACTTGCTCCTTGAAATGGTCCAGCAGCAGAGGATGGGCCTGATGCAGTTGCTCCCTGGAATGGGCCTGCCACAACAGATGGGCTGATAGTAGTTGGCCTTGTTGATGGATTTCCTCCGACAAAGGGGCCTGCAGCAGAAGTCTGATTGGCAACAGTTGTTGTGATTGATGGTGCATTTTGTCTAGGTCCCTCAGCATGTGGCCTAATTGATAATCCTCCTCCTCTTGTTGGCAACTTTCTTCTTGTACTTCCTGTGTAGGTAGGCCTAGTAGCAGTAGTATGAATCAAACCAGGTTGTCTAAAAGGAGTGTTAGGGCGCACTTGGGACATTGGTGCCTAAAATGAGAGAAGAAATGTTATTACATTTATGAAGGATTGTGGCTGCTGTAAAAAATAAGGCTATGCTTCATCAAAAGACAAGTTACTTACCACCCTAGGTGTCTGAGTTGGTTGAGCAAAGACTAAACGTTGGTTTGGTGTAGGTGGCAACCCCTGCAAGATTAATCAAAGCTCAATTGTGTTAGAATAAAACCAAGTCAGATTTCAAGATGTTTGAGTGTTTGCTTATGATAACCTGATTGGTGTGCACAGGTTGAGGTTGAGATGGTTGACTTAATGGTTGAGATTGAGATAAATCAATCTCACTCTGAGTTTCATTGAGATTTTCATTGATTGGTGTTGCTGTTGTTGGGTTGACAGGGGTTGTAGTTCCATCAGCAGCAGGCACTTCAGTTGTCTCCACTGGTTTCCAACCCCTTGGCTTTGGTGGCACCCCATAATTCATGCAGTTTCTAATGTTGTGATTTGGATGGCCACATCTTGAACAAATGCACTCTGGGTATGATCTTTTCAATCTGTTGTTTTGGACTGAGCCCTCATTTCCATCCTTTCTTCTAGCTTTTTTGGGCCTGCCTCCAGCTCTCTTGATGGGTGGTGGTGCAGGTTTATCATAATTTGTCTTCTCCCAGAATATCTCCCCCTGGGTGGGTTGTACAAAGTATTGATAAGTGGCATTGTAAGACCCCATAGTCAGCCAACCATGACAATAGTCTTCAGGCTTTTGATTTAAACAAGCAATGGCTGCAATGGCATGGCAACATGGCATTCCTAATTGCAAATGAATATTAAAACAATGTTTACAAATAATAAATTATAAACTATTCAAAATTAGAATTTGGTTTATTAAAATTACCTGTCAATTGCCAGAACCTACAAGTGCATGTATGGGTGGAGAGGTTGACATCCACCTTGGCATAAAAAGATTGCACTTCATACCTCAGCCCATGTCCATCTCTTGACCAAATTGGTGTCCATCCATTACTTGCAATTTTCTCTTTATCAAGTCTTCTTTGTTGCATAGGTGTTAATACACCTATGTGCCCAGCCAATTTAAGCTTGTTTGCAGCCATGGTTTTCATCACATAGCATCTTACCTCCTCTGCCATGGTCAGAATAGGCTTCCCCCTATATTTCAGTATTTTGGAGTTAAAAACCTCACAATTATTATTGGTTATGTTGTCAACCTTAGACCATTCACTGAAATGTGCCTTTGTCCATGCCTCCTTAGGCCATTTGTCCAAATAGGCCCAAGCCTTTTCACTGATTCTCTTAACCCTCTCCATAGTTGCATTAAATTGGGCTGGTGTGGTTGCTCTAGAACACTCCCAAACAACTGTTCTCAACTCTTTGTCTTTAAACTGCTTGGTGAAGTTTCTCCACATGTGCATTGCACAGAATCTGTGGTCCACGCCTGGCATAACCTTTTGCATAGCAGGTATGAGTCCCTACACATGTAAAATAACAAATCAATTTAGTCCCTGTAACTTGTCACTTACTGTCATAGTAGTCCCTGCAAGTACTCACTTACTGTCAAATTAGTCCCAGCAGGTCCCTATGACAGTGCTAAACTAGTGCATAACTAACTGTAAATTAAAACAAATTAAAGTTCACAGACCTTCTGCATATCAGACATGGAGTTCCATTTGTGTTGTATGTAATCCCCCAGATCATGATGGAGCAAAGTCAAAAACCACTTCCAGTTTTCCTTGTTCTCTACATCTACTATGGCATATGCTATGACAAAGATATGATTATTAGCATCTTGGCCTACAGCAGAAAGTAGTTGTCCCCCAAAGTAACCCTTTAAGAAGCATCCATCAAGACCAATAAATGGTCTGCATCCTGCCAAAAAGCCCCTCTTACACCCTTCAAGGCACACATACAGTCTCTCAAACTGTGGTTGAGAATTGGGGATAGGAATGACATCCATCTTTACAGTACTCCCAGGATTGCTTCTAAGAAGTTCATGTGCATAATCCCATAACTTTCCATATTGTTCTTTCTCACCACCTTCAACCATTTTTCTTGCATTCTTCAGTGACCTAAAGATCTTTGTGTCATCCAAATACACTCCAAACTCCCTCCTCATGTGATCAAAAGCCTCATTGTGAGTAAGGGAGGGTTGGGTTCTGAGCTTCTGTACTAACTTGGCAGACACCCACTTACAACTTGCTTGAGAATTTCTAAAGCCTCTGCAACAACTATGTTCTTCAACAAATGTTTTAATTTGGAAACTTCCATTCAGTGAGCTTCTGCTACAGAATATCTCCCATCCACACTGCTTGTTTTTACACTTAGCCCTTGCCCTTTCTTTTTCATTTTTAACCCATTTCAATTCTCTGCCATAGTAGATGGTGTAGTCCTTTACAGCTGTCTTAAATAGTTGAATAGTGTCAAACTCCATGCCAACTTCAAGCTTAACTTTCCCAAAGGATGCACCATCATCAAACTGAGGATACAAAGGCCTTTGTCCACCCCCATTCTCATCTTCACTGCTGATAGGTGATCTTAAATCCTCAGAATGGTAACTATTCCCACCATCACTATCAACCTCTCCCACTCCAACTACCCCATCATTCAAATTTGGTGCATAAGATTGCTTATGACCCACACCAACTGATGGAGGAGGATTACCTTCACCATCATCTTCACTGCTTTCTTCATTGGTCACAACTCTTCTCTTTTTTGAACTATCAACAACTTTCTTCTTCCCTTTTCTGCCAGAACTTTCAGCAACCACATTCTTTCCTTTCTTCTTGGAACTTTCAGCAACCACATTCTTTCCTTTCTTCTTGGAACTTTCAGTAACCACATTCTTTCCTTTCTTGTTGGAACTTTCAGCAACCACATTTTTCCCTTTCTTCTTTGAACTTTCAGCAACCACCCTAAACCCTTTTATCATTGTTTCTTCCAGCAACATCATTTTTCTTCTTACTCCTTATCTCAGCAACTACAGGAGATTCTTCTTCATCATCCTCACTCACTATTGGACTTGGTCTATATAAGCTATCCTCTGCACTCTCATAGCTATCACTATGTATGTCAGATAACGTACCCTCTTCTACACCTTCTTCAACTACAACATCATCAGGACTATCCTCAACATGACTTACATCTTCCATCTCAGCAGCCATTTCACCAGTATTTTCACCCACAACCACTTTAGAAAATACAACACACTCATCTGGAATTACTGGGTGCTCAAAAAAGATTTCTATTTCCCCATTATTGTGTTTAGAAGCTAGACACATGTCTACTATATCTGAATCATGATCTTTCCTAATCTCCCTTAAACCAAGATCCAAATCACGTTCAGGATACAACCAATAAAAATGTTGAATGTCATGGTACTTATGTAACTTGCAAAGATCAATGATCACAAACCTATTTAGTATATCACACTCTAAATCTTCCCACACATCTACCTCACCCCCCACATATTCTAGCACCCTTTGTTCATTTCTCAGCAACTTCCCTCCATGGTGCAGTATCAGTGTTATCAAATCCATTCTACATGTAGCACAGAAATCAAATGTGTAAATTTTCCCAAATAAATACCCAACAGCAAAACATTTACCATATTTACTTCATAACTAACAAGAAAAAAACCAAAAGAAAACCACATTATCATCTAACAACGAAAACAGAGCATGAAAATAGAACCCACACGTTCACCCACGTACCTTCGAAGACGAAAATAGGGCAAATCTTCACAGCTTTGTATGTCCCAGTCGCAGCGATTGTACGACACAACCTTGGAGAATTCTTCACTCACACTTTGCACTGCTCTCAGATTTCTCCTCTAGGGCTTCTGGGTAAGCCTATTCTAGGTTGGAGTTGGAGACTTGTAAAGAAAGGAAGCTGATGGGTCATGAACGTGGAGGGAAATTTTGGGCTGTAAAACGTTTTCATATTCGTCCCTGAAGGTGTCTGTCTGATGAAGAGATCCAGCTCAGCATGCCAGCTAGGCAGTTAACAGGACACGTCAGCGTCTCTGTTACTGTTAAGTGACTCCCACTAACAGAAGGGCCAAAATGACCGACGGTGAACAGTTTCAGGGACTTTTTTTAAGGTTTTTGGCATTCAGGGACTGAATTGACGGGTCTGAACACTTTCAGGGACTAAAGTGGTGGTTTACTCTTATTATAATTATTTAATTAGTGTTCTTATGTGGGTTTCCTATTTTTGTTTAAAGGGTCTCTGTGACCTAGGATCGAGAACAACGTTTCTTAGTTTACATGTTTTGCAAATGTCAAACTCCCGACTAAATATTTGAAAAAAATTAAATTGTGATTGGTTATGACCATTTTCATTTGGTTTTTGAGTTTTGTATTTTTTTAATTTTATTGTTGACAATGATAAATGAAATATTGATAATGTTACAGAATTTCTTTAATTGGTGACTTATTTTTGTATGTGTTGCAACAACTTAGTTGTTTTGCAAAATTTCACTTGATAGAAAATTAAAATTTGATTTGGTTATGGGTAAAACTAGCTAGCAAAGTTTTGGTTGATGAACTGAGCATTGTCTATAACCCATAAAATTTTAGTTTTATTCAATTGTATTGCCAAATGGGAGCATATATAAGTTGGCAAGGAAATTATTGGTGTTTAGAAATAAATATTATAGTCCGGTCTATTTGAATTTAAATCTTAAAATAAAATAATGAACGTTACGTCTGAAAGCAATTCCAAAAATCTTAAAGTTTTATCCTATACCGGATGCATTCTTCGAGCACTAGAAATAATACTCTAAAAGGTCATTCATGTTTTTTTATATCATGTATGTACTAGATGCATTCCATAAGCAATTGAAAAAATCTCACTAAGGGTCATTCCATAAGCATTAGAGATAACAAATTATATATATTATATTGTATGAATTTTTTATTATAGATCAGATAACAAATCAAATAAAATAAAATCTTTTCAAATAAATAAAAAGTTATAAAAGACTATAAGATATAAGAGTGTGTTAGGAATAAAAGATGCAATCATTTAATTTAATAATATTTGATAAATGAGAGTGGGGAATATTAATCATAAGTGAATCTCTTTGGAGAAAAATTTGTTCGGTATGAAAGGGGGTATATGAGAGGAAAAGTTAAAAAAATTAGTCAATTCCATGGAAATGGACAAAAAATTTAAATATGACTTCCATTGAAAAAATAGTGGTGAGACATATTTTCAGTTACATAAATGGGTTACGGGGAGCAATTATAGGACAAATAGTTATCAACCTTTACAAAAAGTTAGTTATCCCATTAAAAATGTAAAATATAAAAAATTCTTTGACAAACTACAAAAAAGAATAATAGTTCCTTTTTTAAAAATTTACTTTTGAAACTTTTAGAATGTATAGATAATCATTTTTTTTGGAAAATATTATGTAATCAATAAATTAAAATAATTTTAAAAGTTACTATAGTTTTTAACTTCTTTTATAAATATAATTTAAAATAAGATTTAACGGATATATACGGAAAATATAAAAAAAATTGAGTTTAATATATATATATACTGTCAGTGTAAAGAAATTTTACACAGACATCCAATTATGTGTTGACACATCATTGAATTTAATAACAACTCCTTCTGTGGGAAAAGTTGAACCAGTGTTCTTCTCGATCTTAGGACAATGTATACCAATTAAATCCAAAAAATTTACATGTTGAGGTGGAATAAAGGAGAAAGGGAAGTAGCCTGAGTTTGTTAGGATATATTGTGTAAATGAAAAATTGAGGCAGGGATAAAAATAAAAGATGCATAGAGAAAAATTATCATTCACGTTGATATGTAATTTTTATCTTTCATATATTATGAATTCTATTTATTAAAAAATTATTGTATGTCTTTTTTTTTCCCAAATTATTATTGTATGTCTAATACGACAAAATGCCCCGTGCATGGCACGGGTACACGCAACTAGTTATTACAAAACTAAACTTTAAGGAGTATAATTGAGCTTGGTAACAAGCACCATTTGGATACATCACTCCTCTTTCGAAATTTTTGTTTATTATGGTATTTAAGATTTAATAAATTATAAAATTAGACTATTTTCCTTATATTAAACCTTTTATTTCATATAAGAACTTTTCGATTGTTTTCTCTCATTATTGTCTAACTTTCCATTTGAATTTGAAATTGAAAAGTCTTTGATATTGTTGTTTTATTGAGGTTGAAATTCCCCTCTTACACGAAGAAATATTAAAGCTTCCTCATACTGTTGGTATAGGTATGGAAGAAATCAAAGGTTCATCCCTTTAAGTTTTTTACCAGTTCCACAATAATGTTTGATCTCCGGAGGCCAAAATCCTGAACTTCAGTTTATCTTCTTTCCCTCAAAGATGGTGGTGGTGATTATGTATAATCTATAATAACTAAATTGTTTCCTCTCATTTTAATGAAATAGGTTGCATTTGCTGTTAGCCTAGGCTTTGATGGGTTGGTATGCTTCAATTCCTATTTTGTAGTGCAAATGCAATATGTTTGATAGGTTATATTCTAAAGTTCAATATATTTTATATTCGTCTTTGATGTTGAAATTCGAAAAACATGGTATGAATTTGCTTATTTGCTCTCTGTTTACTTTTTCTGCAACCAATTAACATTTTTTACCACATTTGTATTCTTCTTCACTGATTTCTCGATTAAAGTTGGTGTATACTTCAGATGTGTTAGATCACACAATCAGGTGACTAAAACCTTTAATCCATAACTTAAAAAGTATAGACTTTTTCTCTGTTTGCTTTCTCTGCAACCAATTAACATTTTTTTTACCAAATTTGTATTCTTCTTCAGTGATTTCTCGATTAAAATTGGTGCATATTTCAGATGTGTTAGATCACACAATCAGGTGACTAAAACTTTTAATTTATAGCTTCAAAATTATAGCTTGAAAAAATTCAGTGGTGCTTCATGTAGAAACACATGGAAACACTAGAAAGGGGGTTGAATAGTGTTTCTTAAATAACTTATGAAAGCTTTTCGCAAACAGCTTTTATAATGAAATTTCACACAGGTTAAAGGGGTTGTCTGAAGTTTCTTAAGACAGGTTCTGAAAATATGTTTTTTTAAAACGTTTCTTGCTTTTATAAATTATCAGAACAGGTTTTCAACACCCTTTGATTAGAATAAACGAATTTGACAAGAGATAAGGGTAAGAAAACTTAGCCACAGAATTTATCCTGGTTCACTCACTACCACTGTGAGCTACGTCCAGTCCCAATGCCAACGAGCACTTGGATTTTCTTTTAATCTCAACCAGATTACAAGTATTCTTTTACAGTCAAGCCTCTTCAGGCTCTACAATCAAGTATTCTTTTTCAGTCAAGCCTCTCCAGGCTCTTACAAACAAGTATTCTTTAGAAAACAAGCCTCTCCAGGCTCAAACACAAGTATTCTTTAGACAACAAGTCTCTCCAGGCTCAAAAACAGTTTTACAGAGAAAAGATTGTTTAAGCTCTAAAACTAAACCAGTTTGAAGCTTAAATTGTTACAATGTACAAATAACTGAGGCATACTCAAAATATATGAAATGATGTACAAAGAATTTTTATCAGAGTATGTTTTACAGAGTAAAACTAGCAGCGTTTTGTTTCTCTTGAAATGTAATCTCTTGTTCTTCTTTTTAATGATCTTCAGATGAAGGGTATTTATACCCAGTCTTCAATCCGTTGAAAAATCACCGTTTAGAGATAGCATTTAATGCTTTTTAATCCGTTGTGAAACATGCTCTTGAGCATTCTGTGCGTTCTGAAACTTTTCTGACAACGTCCAAGGTTGCTGCTGACATAAGCTACCAAAGCTGTTGCTGCAAAAACTGCGCTGTAGAGATTTCCCAAATCGTGTATGAAATTCAAACAACCCAGGAAAGGTCTCTGTGTCTTTGCCAAAATAAGCCTTGAAAAGTTGCGTGCAGCAGAGAGAGATTTGACTCTTCAGAACATCAAACAAGTCTTCTCACAACTTCAGCAAGATGTGCCACATCATAAAATACGACTTCAGACGACTTCAACACTTCAGACGGGTTGAACCTTCAGACGGCTTCAACACTTCAGACAGGTTGAACCTTCAGACAGCTTCAACACTCCAGACAGGTTGAACCTTCAGACAGTCTTTATTAAGATTAAAGTGGCTTGCTGAAATCATAGATAAAACATTAAAAACATATGTATCCATTATAATTCTTTTAACCAAATTTGTTAAACATTAAAACTTAGGGATTGAGTTGTCTTAAATCATCATAATCTTCCTTATGATATTTTTGAGACTCAACATTCTCCCCCTTTTTAATGATGACAAATTTGCTTAAAATAAATAAATCTGAAAGGAGTTTTAAATTATCATAAGTGTAATATAAGTATAACTCCCCCTTAGATAAATACTTCTCAGGTCTAACAGTTTCTGATATTTCTCAAATACTCCCCTTGAGACCTGTAACCACTTCAGATTCAGATTTGTTAGATTTTAATACTCCCCTTTTTGTCTTCAATCAAAAGGGAACTTCAGAGCAATAATCAAAAATCAAGATCAAGAATAACAATCAGATCAAACAATATAATCAAAGCAATTAGAGCTTATAAAAACACATGATACCAACAACTGATTGTATTAAAGCAATGTTCAGACAAACAAAAAAATTATAGAATCTGAAAATTAACACAAAACTGAAATAACATCACACTGGCTACACATCATACACTATCCATTATTCTTCTTCAGCAAGGCTGCTATCAGTAAAGCAGAAATCTCTTTTTAGCCTTGTCAATCTGAGAGATAACAATAGCCTTCAGTTCTTCTTGCCCAGTTCTGATCTGCAACTGTTCTTGGAGAATCTGATCCTATTTAGCAACCAGATTAGCATTCTTCTTCTCTAACCTCTCGACTTGCAGTTTCAGTCTTCTTTTCTCTTCTTCAGGGTCCTTCTCAACCTCATATAGCACAATCTTGATGCTCTCATGATAGAATCTGAAAACCCTGAACCCTTGTGGCAGATGATAGTCTTCAAGATGGCTGACAGCAAAGTGGAACTTATGAATTGGAATCATGACAGGCCAATCCTCTGTGAAAGAAGCCATAGGGAATCTGCCTCTGACATACTGATAATCTACAAGAGTAGAGGCACCAGGATATGCCATGGAGTCTTCATCTTGTTCTGAAGTACCAGAAGAAGATCCAGCACCTTCTCTGATATTCCAGTAGGATGACCACATCCAATCCCTGGAAGAATGATCTAAGCCTCCACCTTGTTTCTTGATCATTGCAGGGAACTTCTTATTCCAGGCAGCTTCAGACAAGAACTCATACATCTGCAGATAATTAGGATAAGTCTTGAGCTCCTTAAACTTGTCTTCAGGGCCTTCCTCCAGGGGATACCTGGGAATGATTCTATCAGGTTGCACTAAGATCTCTGTGGATGGCCTGATGGAAAATGCCCTCGGGGGCCTGTACCCTCTCATGCCTACCAGCTTCAGATAGTCCCTTTCATACAACTCAGCCTTTGTTGATAGTTGCCTAGCAAAGCTCCAATCCTCATTGGACAGCTTCAAAGAGTCAGCAGATAAAGGGTTAAGAGGGGCCCACTTATGAGCAGGGCCTTTACCCTTTCTGATCTTCTCCAACTGACCATAATATGTCTCATCTGAACTTCCTTGGTACTTTGCTCTTACTTCAGCTGCAGTCTGCTTGATAAGACCTTGATGCAGAGAGATAAGGGGCTCATCTCTGAAGTACTGAAGCTCTTCAAATAGATTAGGGAATTTGGGAACCCTGAGCCTTTCAGTAAACAGGCATTCATACCTGATGTGTGGAACTTCAGAGGCTAACTCAAAATGCCAATCAGTAAGGGGCCATGCATAGGGGTCAAAAGTAGGCTCTGTGAAGAAATCCCTACTTTTAGGACCTAACCTCAGCTGCTCAGGCAGCATACCTCCCTTCCAGACTTGAGAATGGCCTTCTTCATGTTGATCTTCTAAGAAATCTTCAGACTGTGTAGCTTCTGAAGATGATAGGGATGATGATGGTGATGATGGTGGTGATGGTGCAGATTCTTCTTCTTGAATCTCTGAATCCTTCTTCTCAGGTTCAGTTACAACCTTATCTTCTTCCTTCTTCTACTCTTTCTTCTTAGGTGAGGATGGTGGAGATGGTGTAACATTGTCAAACCATACCTTGAGCCTTTTTACAGGAGGCTTCACAACCTCAGATTCCTTTTCTTTGACAGCTTCCTTTTCTTTTTCTTCTCTCCTCCTCTTGAAAAAGATGTTTGCTTTAACGAAATTTTGGTACTTACCAGCTTTATCCATTTCCTCAAGCTGGCTGGCAGTGCCCCTTGTTACTCTTGCAAGTGGTGTAGGGGCTGTCTGAAACAGCTTTGTCCTTGCACTCTTCCTTTGCTGAGCACTTGATCTTTTCCTTTTCTTAGTTGCTTGGGCTATAGTAGCTAGCTTATCATCTTCAGCAATAGCAAGCTGAGAGGCCACAGCTATAGCATAGTCAGATTTTTCTTGTTCTGCCTTCTTCTCCAACTCTTCTTGCTCTAATGCAGTAGCAAGAGCTGCTACCTGAATCAGTTCAGGATCTGATGGACATGCAGCTAAGGGTTCTGCTGGCACTGCCTCAGAGTCAGCAATCTCAGCCATCTCTTGAGCTTTTCCTTCTGGTTCAGAAGTAGGCTTAGAAGACAGAGGCTTAACAGCTTCAGATGTCTGACCCACAATTTCAGACGACTTTGTCAGAGCCTTCTGAACAGGTTCAGATCCCTGAGTCTGTAAAGCTTCCAAAGAAACTTTTGCTGAGCTCCTCACAGGGAGTTTCTTTCTCTTCTGCTGGGGGGAAGGCTTGGAAGGCTTGAACTCCTTCTTCCTTATATCTCCCTAAAGCTCATCCTCAAGAACTTCTAAGGTTGTTCTCCTCCTTGCAGCTTTCTCAGACAGAATGTTCTCCTTCAGAGGGGGAGATGGAGGCCTTGGAGTCAGCTTTATCTGTATGCTCTTCAGGTTGTTCTCTCCAAAGAAAACTGGGCCTTTGTGATCAAACAGCCTTTCTATGGGAACCTTAAAGTGCAGAAGGATTCTTGTGATGAGAGTGTTGTGGGGAAGACTGGATGCAGAATCTCTGATCTTCTTTTGCATGTGAAACAGAAGGATGCTGGGAAGATTCATCTTCTTTTTCTTGATCAGGTTTATCAAACAGAACCTCTCCAGTTCTGAAACATGATCCCTGCTTCCACTCTTAGGGATTATGGTGTTCCCCAAGATAGCATGAAGAACCCTGACTTTCTCCAGCATGTATTTTGCATTCATGCTCTCTGGTTCTTCTGTTCCATACAACAACTTGGTGAACTCCTTGTGCCCACCTTTCTTCACCTCCCAGCCTGGAGTGAAGGTAACACCTTCAGCTTTCACACCCAGAATGGTGGAAAGAATCCCTTCATCAACGAACACAGGGATACCAAGCACAGTAGACTTGATGCTGGTATATACTCTCTTAGAGTTGGGAATACCTCTAGCATAAGTCCAGAACTCCACCATACTTTGTTCATGCCATGCAGTGTAGATGTTCTCAAAGAATGGAGTCCATCCTGCTCCATCAAACTCACCAACCAAGTCCATACCAAGGTCTTGAAGCTCCTCTAGGTTAACACCCTTGGTTCTGACCACATTTCTTGCAGAAGATGCCTTAGGTGCCATTGTTGTTACAGAGAAAAAGCTTCGACAGAGAGAGAAAACTTTCTTGACTGTTGAAGAGAGAGAGATAGTGTGAGAGCTGTAAAAACTTCCTCGACACACCTACTGCTGTATTTATAGACCCACGATGCAATGATGTCCTGTACCGGCTGCGCAGACTTCGGGTAACGTGCGAAGTGGAAGAGACAAAACTTTAAAATAATGGAAATCAACTGTCTCAGATAGCCACGTCAGCAGTTATTTCAGACATATGAGAATTTCAGACACCCACACAAAGTTCAGACAAGTTATAAGTTCAGACACACTTAATATATCAGACAACAGCATATTTCAGACAATCATTTAGAAAATGCATGTTTGTTCAGATTATTGCGTATGAACTTAAATCTATCTTCAGCTAAGGGTTTTGTTAATATGTCAGCCCATTGATGCTCTGTGTCAATGAACTGAATATCAAAAACATCTTTCTGAACATAGTCTCTAATGAAATGATGCTTGATTTCTATATGCTTTGCCCTAGAATGTTGGATGGGGTTCTTGGACAGATTAATAACACTTGTATTATCACAAAGAACGGGTATAGCAGAGATAAGAATGTTAAAATCCTCAAGCTGATACTTCATCCATAGCAGTTGTGAACAACAACTGGCTGCTGAGATGTATTTTGCTTCTGCTGTTGATAAAGCAATGGTGCTTTGCCTTTTGCTTGACCAGCTGATCATGTTATTTCCAAAGAAATGACATCCTCCACTGGTGCTCTTTCTTTCCATTCTATCTCCAGCAAAGTCAGCATCACAATATCCTATTAACCTGCAATCTTTGCTCTTCTTATAGCACAAACCAAGATTAGTAGTATCTTTCAGATACTTAAAAATTCTCTTTACAGCTTTGTAATGAGTAATTCTTGGATCTGATTGAAATCTAGCACAGAGACAAACACTGAACATTATGTCAGGTCTGCTTGCAGTTAGATACAACAGAGAGCCAATCATTCCTCTGTATAAAGTTTGATTCACTGGTTCTTCCTTTTCATCTTTGCTCAAAGATGCAAAGGGATGCATAGGAGTTGACATGGGTT
Source organism: Sesbania bispinosa (assembly GCA_026901365.1). Taxonomy (NCBI): domain Eukaryota; kingdom Viridiplantae; phylum Streptophyta; class Magnoliopsida; order Fabales; family Fabaceae; genus Sesbania; species Sesbania bispinosa. Next base: position 113,882 of record QLOH01000991.1, read on the forward strand.
TGCAATCACTCATGTTGAACTTCTTAAGCATTTCTTTTGTATACTTTTCCTGGTGGATCCATATACAATCATAATCTTACTTAATCTGAAGCCCTAAGAAAAATTTTAATTCTCCCATTAAACTCATTTCAAACTCTGATTGCATTAACTCAGAAAACTCCCTACATAGGGAAGAATCAGTTGAACCAAAAATAATATCATCAACATATATCTGAACAAATATAAAGCCTTTGTTAGACTGTTTTCTGAAAAGGGTTGTCTATTTTTCCTCTTTCAAAACCATTTTTGATAAGAAAGCTGCTCAGTCTGTCATACCATGCTCTGGGAGCTTGTTTCAGACCATAAAGATCCTTTTTCAATTTGAAAACATAATCAGGAAAAGCAGTATCTTCAAAACCAGGGGGTTGTCTAACAAAAACTTCTTCAATGAACCCATTGAGGAAGGCACTTTTAACGTCCATTTGATATAGTTTGATGTCATTATTTACAGCATAAGATAGGAGAATTCTAATTGCTTATAACCTGGCAACTGTAGCAAAGGTTTCAGTGAAGTCAATACCTTCTTGTTGATTGTATCCTTGAGCCACCAATCTTACCTTGTTTCTGACCACTTTACCTTCTTCAGACAACTTGTTTCTGAACACCCATTTGGTTCCAATAATAGTTTTCCCATGGGGTTTAGGAACAAGAGTCCATACATCACTTCTAGCAAACTGATTTAGCTCTTCTTGCATGGCTAGGATCCACCCTTCATCATGCAGAGCTTCATCAATGTTCTTTGGCTCAATTTCAGACAGGAGAGCAAGAAAATTCAGATTCTTGAATTTTGATCTTGTCTTAACTCCTTCTGAAGTGCTTCCAATGATTTGCTCCTTAGGATGATGTGACTTACATCTCCAGTTAGTTTTCTGAGATACTGTCTGATCTATCTGAGACTCAACATTTGTCTGAAGAGGTTCAGTGACAGATGGTGCTTCAGACACCTGTTCATCCTTCAAGCTGTTATGATCATTCAGCTCCATACCTGCAAAATCATCTTCTAGATCTGATAGTTCCCTATCAGTCTCTTTCTTGTCATTGAATTTTACATGAATTGTTTCTTCCACAATTAAAGTTCTAGAGTTGAATACTCTATAGGCTTTAGATGTTTCAGAATATCCTATGAAAAATCCTTTATAAGACTTTGCATCAAATTTACCAAGATCATCCTTAGTGTTGAGTATAAAACACTCACATCCAAAAGGATGAAAATATGATTGTTGGGTTCTCTTCCTTTCCACAATTCATAAGGAGTCCTTTTCAGAATTGGTCTTACCAATATTCTGTTCTGAAGGTAGCAAGCTGTATTAATAGCTTCTGCCCAAAAGGATCTTGGTAGGTTGCAAGAGTTGAGCATGGTTCTTCCCATTTCTTGCAAGCTTCTGTTCTTTCTATCAACAACCCCATTTTGCTGAGGTGTTCTAGCCACAGAGAAATTGTGTGAGATCCCATTCTCATCACAGAACAGTTGGAAGTTTGCATTCTCAAACTCTCCAGCATGATCACTTCTGATGACAGATATACAAAATCCTTTTTCATTTTGTACCTTCTTGCAGAATATTGTGAAACTCTTGAAAGTCTCATCCTTGATTCCTAGGAATAACACCCATGTAAATCTAGAATAGTCATCAACAATGACCAAACCATATTTCTTACCACTAATGCTTTCTGTTCTAATAGGACCAAACAAGTCAATATGTAACAGTTCTAAAGGTCTGCTAGTGGAAACAACATTCTTACTCTGAAAAGAGTGTCTTGTTTGTTTCCCTTTCAGACAGCTTTCACATAAAATGTCAGATTTGTAAGAAAGCTTAGGCAGTCCTTTAACAAGGTTGTGTTTTGCTAACTTTGAGATTAATCTCAAGCTGACATACCCAAGTCTTTGATGCCAAATCTTTTTTTCATCTTCAACAGAGATAAAACATTTTACATTTTGACTTGCTAGCTCCTCTAGATCAATTTTGTACACATTACTGTGTCTTTTAGCAGTAAAAAGGATTTGATCAAGAGAGTCTTTGACTATGCATCCTTCTTTAGTAAAGGAGACCACATATCCACTGTCACATAATTGACTTATGCTCAGTAAATTGTGTTGCAGTCCCTCTACCAGAAGAACATTCTTAATGAGGGAAAAAGGAGGCATACCTACAGTCCTTATTCCTGTGATCTTCCCTTACTGGTTTCCACCAAAGGTGACCACACCTCCTGCTCTGGGCCTAAGGTTTTGGAACAAAGACCTTTCTCCTGTCATGTGTCGCGAGCATCCACTGTCCAGGTACCATTTGTGGGGTTTCCTTTGTCCTGTTAAACACATCTGCAACAGGAATGATCAAGTTTTTAGGTACCCATATTCTTTTGGGTCCTTTCTTGTTAGCTTTGGGCCTTGCTTTTCTCTTGTGTTTGCACTGAGCCACATTGTGTCCAGGCTTGCCACAGTGAGAACACCCAATAACCTTCTTTTTGCCTTTAGTAAAATTTAAGACAGTAGAGGTTCAGAGATGTTGTGATCACAAAAGCCTAAACCACTTTTGTCAAGGGAATGCCTTTGATTTCCAAGCATTATATTAAGATTTTTTGTTCCTTTGACAAATTTGGCTAAGTCTCTTGTTAGTTCCTCAACCTGTTTCTGAAGTTTTTTATTTTCTTCAGACACAGTTTGTGAACTACTGTTTTCAGATATAAGGATCTTCTCCTTGAGCATAATATTTTCTATCTCAAGAGCCTCATATTTACTACACATTTCTGTGTGGGCTTTGGACAGATTCTTATACTCTTTGAAGAGTTCCTTGGAACTTTCCTTCAGATCATCATACATCTCTTGAAGGGTTAAAGGAAATACCTCAGATTCTGAGCTGTCTGATGAGGGCAGGCAGGCCATAAGACATAGATTGGCCTCTTCTGAAGTGTCTTCCTCTTCTTCTGAGGTAGACTCATCAAGATCCTCCCATGTTGCCATAAGACCCTTCTTCTTTTTTAAGAACTTCTTCTTCTTGAAGTTATTCTTCTTTAGTCTTGGGCATTCTGCCTTCATGTGACCTGGTTGTTTACACTCAAAACATATAATTTTGTCATTGTGTAAATCCTTACCCGATTTACCTGATTTAGAGGTAGAGGTTTGGTTCTTTCTGAACTTTCCTCTATTCTGCAACATCCTCTTGATCTTTCTGCTGAGAAGAGAAAGATCATCATCTTCTTCTGAGCTATCTTCAGAGTCTTCATCTGCTTCTAAAGTTTCCTCAGCTTGCATGGCTATTATGTTCCCATGCCTAGTCTGTCTGGTCCTGGTGTTCAATGCCAGAGATTTAGTTTTGGATTCATCTTCTCCAAGTTCTAACTCATGGACTTTGAGAGAGCCCAATAGTTCCTCCATTTTTCAAGGTGTTTAAATCTTTAGCCTCTTGAATGGCAGTAACCTTGGGTCTCCAAGCCTTGGGAAGGCTTCTCAGAATCTTTCGATTATTATCTCCAGATTCATAAGATCTTCCCAAAGATCTCAGTCCATTTGTTATTGTCTGAAACCTACCAAACATTTGGTCAATAGTTTCAGACTCATGCATCTTGAACATCTCATATTGATGAACAAGCATGCTTATCTTGGATTGTTTGACATTATCAGTTCCCTCATGGGCTGATGCCAATGTATCCCAGATTTCCTTGGCAAAGGAGCATCCATGAACTTTCTCATACTCTACTTTGTTCAATGAACATACCGGGTAGAGTTTTGCCTTAGCATTTAATTGAACTTGAGCTCTCTGCTCCATGGACCATTCAGACCTAGGAATGGGTTCATTACCACGCATGGGAATATAGTCACCTTCAGTTACTATATCCCAGAGACTGATGTTGCTGCTTTCAATGAACAACTTCATGCGATCTCTCCAGTAATGGTAGTCTACACCATTAAAAGCTGGAGGCCTTGTCACAGAGGCTCCTTCCGTGATGTAGTGGCTGTTGTTTGGTTGTGCTTCCATCTGGATCTTTAAACCTCAACACTTGTTAGGTGCTCAACCCTGAGTTAAGCTCTAGTACCAACTGTAGAAACACAGGGAAACACTAGAAGAGGGGTTGAATAGTGTTTCTTAAATAACTTATGAAAGCTTTTCGCAAACAGCTTTTATAATGAAATTTCAGACAGGTTAAAGGGGTTGTCTGAAGTTTCTTAAGACAGGTTCTGAAAATATGTTTTTTTAAAACGTTTCTTGTTTTTATAAATTATCAGAACAGTTTTTCAACACCCTTTGATTAGAATAAACGAATTTGACAAGAGATAAGGGTAAGAAAACTTAGCCACATAATTTATCCTGGTTCACTCACTACCACTGTGAGCTACGTCCAGTCCCAATGCCAACGAGCACTTGGATTTTCTTTTAATCTCAACCAGATTACAAGTATTCTTTTACAGTCAAGCCTCTTCAGGCTCTACAATCAAGTATTCTTTTTCAGTCAAGCCTCTCAAGGCTCAAACACAAGTATTCTTTAGACAACAAGCCTCTCCAGGCTCAAAAACAGTTTTACAGAGAAAAGATTGTTTAAGCTCTAAAACTAAACCAGTTTTAAGCTTAAACTGTTACAATGTACAAATAACTAAGGTATACTCAGAATATATGAAATGATGTACAAAGAATTTTTATCAGAGTATGTTTTACAGAGTAAAACTAGCAGCGTTTTGTTTCTCTTGAAATGTAATCTCTTGTTCTTCTTCTTAATGATCTTCAGATGAAGGGTATTTATACCCAGTCTTCAATCCGTTGAAAAATCACCGTTTAGAGATAGCATTTAATGCTTTTTAATCCGTTGTGAGACATGCTCCTGAGCATTCTGTGCGTTCTGAAACTTTTCTGACAACGTCCAAGGTTGCAGCTGACAAAAGCTGCCACAGCTGTTGCTGCAAAAACTGCGATGCAGAGATTTCCCAAATGGTGTATGAAATTCAAACAACCCAGGAAAGGTCTCTGTGTCTTTGCCAAAATAAGCCTTGAAAAGTTGCGTGCAGCAGAGAGAGATTTGACTCTGCAGAACTTCAGACAAGTCTTCTCACAACTTCAGCAAGATGTGCCACGTCATAAAATACGACTTCAGACGGCTTCAACACTTCAAACGGGTTGAACCTTCAGAGGGCTTCAACACTTCAGACAGGTTGAACCTTCAGACAGTCTTTATTAAGATTAAAGTGGCTTGCTGAAATCATAGATAAAACATTAAAAACATATGTATCCATGATAATTCTTTTAACCAAATTTGTTAAACATTAAAACTTAGGGATTGAGCTGTCTTAAATCATCATAATCTTCCTTATGATATTTTTGAGACTCAACACTTCATCAATAACTTTAATCTGTATCTTCAAAAGAATAGTGAGTCAAACATGATTTTGGGGTTAATGTATGGTTTCTAACTGTTTTGTGTCATTATTGTTTTTTCACATTTGTGATAGGATGTAATGAAAAGATTGTTACCCGCGTATATAGCAACAATTAAAGCTTTGTTAGAGGCTATGACTATTGATAGTTTGTTGCGATATCTAAGATATGGACATATTCATGTGAGTAACTTTACTCAATTGTAAATAACTACATATTCCCTTTGAATTTTGAATTGTTATTTCTGTGATGCAGGAGAGTTTTAATTGAATCATTTATTCTCCTGGGTAGAAGAAATGAATTTCAATCGTACTTAACATTACAACTTAGATGAACTTTGGATAATCAAATAAAAACTCGACTTGAGCATTAGTGTCATGAGTTTGACAAAAGATATTATGGAAAAACAAATATTAAGGTAATATTTATTTTCAGTAATAACACATAAATGTAACGTTATTTATTACAAAACTAAACTTTAAGAAGCATAGTTGAGTTTGGTAATTGGCACCATTTGGATTTAAAAACATCACTCCTTTCTTCCAACTTTTTGTTTATTATGGTATTTAAGATTTAATAAATTGTAAAATTAGACTATTTGCCTTATATTAAACCTTTTGTTGAGATAAGAACTTTCTCATTGTTTTGTCTCATTATTAATTTTCCATTTGAATTTGTAATTGAAAAGTCTTTGTTATAGGTTTTTTACTGAGAATGAAATTCCCCTCTTACAGGGAGAAATTAAAGATTCCTCATACTGTTGTTAAAGGTGTGGAAGAAACCAAAGCTTCATCTCTTTTAATTTTTTTTACCAATTCCAAAATATAATGTGTGACCTCCAGAAGCCAAAATCCTGACTTTTAGGTTTATCTTCTTTGCCTCAAAGCTGCTGGTGGTGATTTTGTATAATCTATAATTGAAAAATTGTTTCCTCTCATTTTAATGAAATAGGTTGCATTTGTTATTAGCCTATTCTTTGATGGGTTGGTATACTGCAATTCCTACATTGTAGTGCAAATGCAACTGTTTGATAGGTTATAGTCTGAAATGCAACATACATATTTTAAATTTGTCCTTGTTGTTGGAACTCGAAAAACATGGTATGAATTTTCTTATTTGCTCTTTGTTTGCTTTGTCTGCAACCAATTAGCATTTTTTTTATCACATTTGTATTCTTCACTGATTTCTTGACTAAAATTGGTGCATACTTCAGATGTGTTAGATCACACAATCAGGTGACTAAAACCTTTAATCCATAGCTTCAAAAGTATAGACTTTTTCTCTGTTTGCTTTGTCCACAACCAATTAACATTTTTTTTATCACATTTGTATTCTCCAATAAAATTGGTGCATATTTCAGATGTGTTAGATCACACAATCACGTGACTAAAACCTTTAATCCTTAGCTTCAAAAGTATAGGTTGCAAAATTTCATTGTTGTATCATCAACAACTTTGATCTGTAGCTTCAAAAGTACAGTGAGTCAAACATTATTTTGGGATTTATGTATGGTTTCTAACTGTTTTGTGTCATAATTGATTTTTTCACATTTGTGATAGGATGTAATGAAAGAGATAGTTACCGCGTATATAGGACCAATTAAAGCTATGTTAGAGGCTACCGCTTTTGATAATTTGCTGCGATATCTTTGATATGGACATATTCATGTGAATAACTTTACCCAGTTATAAATAACTACATGTTCCCTTTTAAATTTGAATTGTTGTTTCTGTGATGCAGGAAAGTTTTGAAGTTGAATCATTTATTCTCCTAGGTAGGGGAAATGAATTTCAACCGTACTTAACATTACAACTTAGATGAACTTTGGATAATCAAATAGGAACTCAACTAGACCATTAGTGTCATGAGTTTGACAAAAGATATTATGGCAACACAAACATTAAGACAATATTTATTTTCAGTAGTAACACAAAATATAATGTTACTTATTACAAAACAAGATTTTAAGGAACATAATTGAGCTTGGTAACAAGCACCATTTGGATTCAAATATATCACTCCTTTTTTTTCATATTTTTGTTTATTATGGTATTTAAGATTTAATAAATTGTAAAATTAGACCATTTTCCTTATATTAAACTTTCTGTTCAGATAAGAACTTTCTCATTGTTTTGTCTCTATTGTCCAATTTTCCAAATTATTTGTAATTGAAAAGTTTTTGTTATCGGTTTTGTACTGAGATTGAAATTCCCCTCTTACAGGGAGAAATTAAAGCTTCCTCATACTGTTGTTAAACGTATGGAAGAAATCAAAGCTTCATATCTTTTAATTTTTTTTACCAATTCCACAATATAATGTGTGATCTCCAAAAGCCAAAATCCTAACTTTTAGGTTTATCTTCTTTGCCTCAAAGATGGTGGTGGTGATTTTGTATAATCTATAATTGCAAAATTGTTTCCTCTCATTTTAATGAAATAGGTTGCATTTGTTAGCCTATGCTTTGATAGGTTGGTATACTCCAATTCCTACTTTATAGTGCAAATGCAACTGTTTGATAGGTTATAGTTTGAAATGCAACATGCATATTTTAAATTTGTCTTTGTTGTTGGAACTCAAAAAACATGGTATGAATTTTCTTGTTTGCTCTTTGTTTGCTTTGTCTGCAACCAATTAGCATTTTTTAATCACATTTGTATTCTTCTTTGATTTCTTGATTAAAATTTGTGCATACTTTAGATGTGTTAGATCACACAATCAGGTGACTAAATCCTTTAATCCATAGCTTCAAAAGTATAGAATTTTTCTCAGTTTGCTTTGTCTGTTACCAATTAACATTTTTTATCACATTTGTATTCTCCAATAAAATTGGTGCATATTTCAAATGTGTTAGATCACACAATCACATGACTAAAACCTTTAATCCTTAGCATCAAAAGTATAGGTTGCAAAAATTCATTGTTGTATCATCAATAACTTTGATATGTAGCTTCAATAGTACATTGAGTCAAACATGATTTTGGGATTAATGTATGGTTTCTGACTGTTTTGTGTCACTATTTTTTTTTTTCACATTTGTGATAGGATGTAATGAAAGAGATAGTTACCGCATATATAGGACCAATTGAAGCTATGTTAGAGGCTATCACTTTTGACAGTTTGTTGTGATGTCTAAGATATGCACATATTCATGTGAATAACTTTACTCAATTATAAATAACTACATGTTCCCTTTTAAATTTGAATTGTTGTTTGTGTGATGTATGAAAATTTTGAACGCCATAATTGAATCATTTATTTTCCTGGGTAGGAGAAATGAATTTCAACTGTACTTAACATTACAACTTAGATGAGCTTTGGATGATTAAATAGGAAGTCAACTTGGCCATTTAGTGTCATGAGCTTGACAAAAGATATTATAGCAACACAAACATTAAGGCAATATTTATTTTCAGTAGTAACACATAAAATGTAATGTTAATTATTACAAAACTAAACTTTAAGGAGTATAATTGAGCTTGGTAACAAGCACCATTTGGATACATCACTCCTCTTTCGAAATTTTTGTTTATTATGGTATTTAAGATTTAATAAATTGTAAAATTAGACTATTTTCCTTATATTAAACCTTCTATTTCATATAAGAACTTTTCGATTGTTTTCTCTCATTATTGTCTAACTTTCCATTTGAATTTGAAATTGATAAGTCTTTGATATTGTTGTTTTACTGAGGTTGAAATTCCCCTCTTACACGGTCAGTCTGAGAAGACCATCCATACCCTAGAGGATATGCTTAGGGCTTGTGTGTTAGAGGAGCAAGGTAGTTGGGATAGGTACCTACCCCTCATAGAGTTCGCCTACAACAACAATTTCCATAGCAGTATAGGTATGGCACCCTATGAGGCGTTGTATGGTAGGAAGTGTAGATCTTCACTCTGTTGGTATGAGGTGGGTGAGAGAACCCCGTTAGGTTCGGAGTTGGTGCAGAAGACCATGGATAAGATTAGAGTCATTAGGGAAAAGTTTGTCACTGCCCAAAGCCGGCAGAAGAGATATGCTGACAAGAGGAGAATGGACCTAGAATTTAAGGAAGGGGAACATGTATTTTTCAAAGTAACTCCTGTCATAGGTATTGGGTGGGCCATTAAAGCCAAAAGATTAATCCCAAGTTCATTGGCCCATTTCAGATCCTGTAGAGGGTTGGCCCTCTGGCCTACAGGATAGCCTTGCCACCCCACTTGTGCCATGTCCATGATGTTTTTCATGTTTCTCAGCTTAGAAAGTATGTGTACCCGTAACACATCATAAGCTCCGAATCGGTACAATTAAGGAAGGACCTCACAGTTCCCACTAGACCTGCACGGATTATCGACCGGAGTGTCAAAACACTGAGGAATAAGACAATCCCTTTGGTGAAGGTGTTCTGGGAGGGTCAGACACCAGAGGAGGCGACATGGGAGAAGGAGGAGGATATCCGCTCTCAGTTCCCGTAGTTATTTTCTTGAGTTAAAACCAATTTTCTTTTTTTTTCATAGCCAATTTTGAGGACAAAATTGTTTTAAGGGGGGGTAGAATTGTAACATCCCAAATTATAGCCCTTTTGTAAATAAAACTAATAAGGGAAGAGGTTTTTTAAAAGAAATTAGGGGGAAAAGGAACTAAAAATAAAATGTGGGAAAATTAGGATTATGGTATCCTCGCTCAAGCGAGAAGGTCTCGCTTGAGCGAACATATCAGAAAAGGGGAAATTTTTGGTTGTTGATATTCTCGCTTAAGCGAGAGGGGCTTGCTTGAGCGAGCATATCAGTAAAATATGGGGAAAAATGTTTTCGGTTTGCTCGCTCAAGCGAGGATCATCCCTCGCTTGAGCGTAATTCTTGGGAAATTCCAGGGTTGCTCTCTGGAATCCCCTCGCTCAAGCGTAATTCTCTCGCTTGAGTGCAATTCCAAGAGTTGCTCAATGGAATGTTCTCGCTCAAGCGAGAATTCTCTTGCTTGAGTGAGGACACGTTTGTTCTAGGATCTCATCTTTCCTCGCTCAAGCGAGAAGGTGTAACATCCCATAAATTAGAATCTAGAAAGTACTGTGGGAGCCTTAGGCTGTGAATCATGTCGAGAGAAGGAAATTAGAAGTAGAAATAGAGTTTGGTAACTTGTTGTTGACCCCTCTCATATCCTAATAAGATGATTGGAACAGTTAAGGAAAGATTTTGATTTATGGCCTTTTCATCTTGTTTTAAGATTTGGTCTCGATGAGTTGAACTTTGACATTTTAAAACACCTAGTTAGCATCCTTCTTGGCGGGCTTAATTTGGCTAGGGGATTTACTTTCTAAACTTTATCTATGTTTTCTCTGCAAACTTAACTTCTCAAGTTTATTACCATATCTATGTTAAGATAACTATTTAATCCTTTCTTTAGACTATACTTTACTTTCTATTAGCTAATGATTTTAACATCAAAGGTTTCGTTTCCATAGAATATTTAAGGAACTTATACGATGAACTTTTAACCAATATTTGATCATCTATAAGGAAAGAACTTCAGAGTTGGGAAATGAAATTGAAGCCTTGAAGAATCACACCAATTAATTTGCTTTTCTATGTGCCTATTATAAGTACATTATACTTTTCTTATTCTTAGGCATATCGATCCCAATCAGTAATCTTTTCAGTTCCTCACTTTCGGACAAGGAAAGAGGACTTCCTTGTTCAAACCCTTTCATGTCTTCATCGTATAGCTGTAGCTCCGGGAAATGGGCGGGAGATAGAGTACAGTTCAGAACCAGACCTATAGTTCATGTGTGTGAGGTCACCATTGATAGGATTAGAGGAACCGTGAGTGGGCGAGAGAGAATTCAGATTGCTAGGGACCGAGGTAAGCAACGAGGATGAACAATTACGATGTGCAACTTTCTATGCTCGAAGACAAGCCAGATGGCTTGGGGACTCCAGGTGGGTTGCCCCCTTCGGGTTGCTGTGTTGCTTTCTAGATAAGTTTTGAGTAAATGGTGTAGATGTAGGTTGATATTTGTTGGGCAAGATGTAGTATTGTATTCTAGGCCACTAAGTGGTGATTAAACTACAATCTTGAGTTTGTATGTTTATTTCCACTTATGTAAACGTTGGATTACTTGAGCACCTTCTTGTGATTATTGTATGTGGAAATCAATAATGGCACGAAATAATATCATAAACTCAGGGATATGTCTCCAACGGACATTATTTCTGAGTCCACGGAATTAGGACTTTGCAGAAGGTCTCGCTTGAGCGAGAGTTCGCGTCTCTGTTTTTTTAAAACTCAAATTTAGGGCTTGGCCCTCATTTATTATTTTCACCCACAATTTTAGTGAGAGAGGGGGGAGTTTCTAGAGAGAAAAGGAGCCTTGAAGCCAAGAGGAAGAAGAAGAAGAAGGCAAGGGTTGCTCATCCCCAACCTCCCAACTCCATTCCCCCTTCACATTGAGCTCTCTTGAGGTGAGTATAACTCACACATTACCACCCAATTCTTGCTTGAATCTCTCTCATGAACCCTACTCTCCTCCTTTCCCTTTCTTTGGCTTATGTGTGTGACTACTTGTTGTTTCTCCATTAAGACATGTGGTATATGTTGATTGATTATATTATGAGTTAGGGTTCCTTTCTAGTTAGGGTTCCCCACATTGCTTAGAATAGTTACCCATTACTTCATGAAACATGTATTATGCTTTATGTGTGAGTTTTGCATCATGGCCTTGGTCCCAGTTAATAACTAGAAAATGAATTTGGCTTCGGCCCCAGTTTTGGCTCCATCCCCAGTTCACCTTAATTAATCAAGATTAGACTTCAGTCCTCAGTTAATTGGACTTCGGTCCCCAGTTAAAACACAGGTTTCGGCCCCCAATTATTTGGTGGTGTTATGCCCAAGGAAGACGTTCCTTATAGTCTGAGCTCAGGTCTAGCCCCAGTCTAGTGATAAGACCCCGTCTGTCGGCAATGCAGGTCATGCATGTTCATGTTCATGTTTAAGATGAGATATCATGTTATGAATTATTTTACTTATCCGGTTGCATTTCATTTGCCTTCCTTACCCACACTGCATGCTGTATAGTTATATTCACTGAGACACCTGTCTCACCATGCGCTTGTGGGCTATATTTTAGATGCACAAGTTCCTCCCCCGCACCGGTCCATGAGCAGGGAGGTTGGGAGCAATTCTTTTGTTGTATTTTGATTGTGGGCTTAGGATTCTATTTATTTTGACTTGTTAAGCCCTGTTGATGTTTAGATTATAATGTACTGTATATTTATTCTTTTGTGGGATATGACCGTACATGTGTAGCCTTTGGGTCCTCTCTTTTGCTAGGGCACATGTATGAGGGTATCCCAAGTGATTATTGTATATTGGATGAACATGTAGCCTTATTAGCAACTATTTATATATATTCAGTTGATGTTTTCATATATTGTTTAAGTAATCGTTGGAAACTTAAGCGATATATGATGTTTGTATTTGCGATATCTAAATTGTGTGAAATAATTTCAGGAATTCGGGTATTTGGCTCCCAACGGGCTTAATTCTAGGGTTTAGAAATTAGGACGTTACATCAAGCTTATAAAATTCGATGTAATTTGCTGTTGTTATTGGTCTATTTCTTTGGTGTGGCTTTTTTTGGACCCATTTTAGCACTGCTATTTTTGGTGCACTCGTTATATCTTAAATTGGTGATGCTTGGAAGTTGGTTTTGGTTATTAAAAAAACTAATCATGTTCTTATTTTTGTAGGTGAATGAAGGACAAAAAGATATCACCTTGAAGATTTGATAATTGACTATCTGTTATGTTGTTGTTGCATCTTTTTTCTTATTGTCCTTTTGATTTTACCATATTAGAGCTTTATTGTTATTTGATAGTTTAAGCCTTTTGGACTATTTGGTTGTTTGTTAAATTAGCATAAAATTAATACTGCTTTCTAAGTTGTTGTGTTAGACTCATTTGCTGGACTCATTTGGTAATTTAAGGCTGGAGGCCTATTTGGTTGTCTTTATTAGATTAAGGTGTGATTGTGTGAAGCCTATTTCTGTTGGATTCATTTGTAATTTAAGGTCGGAGGCCTATTTGGTTGTGTTTCTTAGATTAAGGTGTGAAACTTATTCTTGTTGGAATCATTTGGTAATTTAAGGTCGGAGGCCTCTTTGGATGTGTCTCTTTGATTAAGGTGTGAAATGTATTGTTGTTTAATCCAATTGGTAATTTAAGCCCAGAGGCCTATTTGAGCCCATTTAAAGGCTTTAATATGAAAAATGCCTACTTAGAACTTTTGGCCTGTTTAAACTCAAGCCTATAGGCCTATTTAAGCCATTTTCATATTTAGGTTTTTAAATAGGCTAGTAAGCCAGGCTAGGCTTCTAAAAAGGCCAGGCTAGGCCTAAAAAGAAGTCTATCATAGGTAATAGGTCAGGCTTAAGCCATGGATATTTTAAATAGGCCAGGCCTATTTAACTGAAGTATGGCCTAACCTGACCTATTTCCACCACTACCTATAACCCATCTACCCCCCTTCTCCGCACTCCATCTTCCCCCCTCCATCGAGTTTCCCCCACCCTCATCCCCAATCCCATTCCCTGTAACCCTCGCCACTCACTGTTTCCCCTACCCCTACCCCCACTCCACCCCACCCTCGAAACCCAACCTCAAACCCTTGTAACCCACCCATCCCCCTGTCCCCACCCATCTTCTTCCTTGCCGAAACCCTCCCCACTACCCCTTCTCCCCACCCCCTGTAACCCACCATCCCCCTCCCCCACCTCTATTTCTTTCTCTCAGTCCCCACTCCTCCTCTCTTTCCCCAATGGTTTTATTTTTTAAAAGGTGTTTTGTAATGTCCTAATTTCTTAATTCAAGAATAATGCCAGTTGGAAACAATATTCTCAAATTTCTGAAATTATTTCGCGCCATTACCGATATCTTTACATACACACTCATCAAACTCTTAAGTAACTCCAACACTTACCTAAGCCGAATACGTTACACATTCTGCATACATATCATAATCCATATGCCACTCAGTGGCTCAACATATATAATTCTTCCTGAATACATGAACCCTAGCATAATACAAAAACACATTTAATTACACTTCAAACACTCGAAGAATCCAAGCTAATATATGAGGAGAGGTGATCTGCACTTAGAGCTTTACTCCTACCTTTATGCGATCACCGAACCAACCTGCATAACTAAAATGTATCCCCGCAACGTGGGGTGAGACTACGGTCTCAGCGAGCAAAGCATGCAACAGGCAGTGTAGGGAATACAAGCATATGCAATGCACAAACAATTCACATAAATCATTAATCATGAACTCTGAAATACATATTAGCTCTGAAATACACGGTAACTCTGATAATATGCATGAACTACATTTCCCGACAGTACGGGGTCTTATCACTATCTCTGGGGCTAGACCTGAGCTCAGACTACAAGGAATGTCTTCCTTGGGAACGTATCCCGCCATTACTCCGGGGACTGAAGTCCAAGTTTTACTCTGGGGGCCGAAGTCCAATTACTCTGGGGTCCCTAAAAGGCGTCACTGTGGCTAATACTCAAATCCCAACTACGACCACCACTACTTCTTGGCCCATGCCTGGATTGGAGTATTAACAACTTGAGCTTTTCTACCCCCCTAAGGTGAATTATTCTCCGAAGAGAACCTTCCGTGCCCTGACCCAAAGACCTAAGGACTCAACCTTTGGACCCTCTATTAATCTGTTGGTCTTAAAAGGCGTCAACGTGGTTAATTCTCAAATCCCGACTACGACCACGAGGTACAAAGCAAGAACCAAAAAGCATTGAAGCGAATCAAGCAAGAGAAAACCGGAAAAGGTTCTAGACCTCCTGGAAAAATAGGAAAAAATAGCCTACTTACTTGGCCTACTCAAGAGCCAGACAAAGAAGAAAAAGCAAGAGGTTTGAGTGAGATGGCAAGAACGTCAGCTCACCCAAGGAAGGACGAAGGAAGAGCTTTGAAATCCTCACCAAGTGAGACAGAAAGGGCAGCTACTTAAATAAGAAAAGGAATTGAATCTATGAGTTCGATCCATTAGGTTCTTTTTGGCTCCAAGAGTCACTTCCTCTCACTAGAAACCTTCTCTCTATCTCTAGACGGAAAAGGAAGAAGAAAGAATGAGGAAAATCATGCCCTAATTGTGTTTTAAAGACTGGGACGCGTTGTCTCACTCAAGCGAGCCCTTCTCGCTTGTGCGAGTGCGCAGAAAACTTTCTGAAATCGCATTCTCGCTCAAGCGAGAAGCCTCTCGCTTGAGCGAGAATGCTCCAAGAGCATCCCCACTCTCTGGATGAATGTCACTTGAGCGAGATTCTCTCGCTTGAGCGAAATTCTCCCAGAGAGTGCCCCTAATCTGAGTGAATTTCGCTTGAGCGAGACTTTTTTCGCTCAAGCGAAATTCTTCCAGAGAGCACTCAACTTGCTCCCCTGTTTCTCGCTTGAGCGAGAGCCTCCTCGCTCAAGCAAGAAAATCAAAACTAAGATTTGCAGAATTTACTGATATGCCTGCTTAAGCGAGCCCTTCTCGCTTGAGAGAGTACATTAGAACCCAAAGTCCTGATTTCTCACTTTAACCCATTCTAACTCAGTTCGAACCACCTTTTTCTTAATCCTCTCTAACAACATACCTTTCTAACTCAGTTCTTCTTTATCTAAATTCCTTTTCCTCATACCTATACCATATGTTTCTCTCCGTCTCAGGGTGTGGTTTCTTCTAAGTTCAGCCTACAGTTTTTTGACTTAACAATTGGTTACTCTTAGTTTATTTACCTAATTCTCGCCTAAATTTACATTCTAATCCCTAAGTTTTCATGCCACTTCCAAATTCCCTTTTCTTGGCCGGATCTACAGCCTAAAGCTCCCTCTACAGTTCCAGGCCATAATTTTTGGGATGTTACATGTTTTGACTTAGAGACGAAACTAAGTTTTCTGGAAGTAATTTTAATCATTAATCCTCCAGAAGTTAGTTTTCAAAAGTTATACTTTCAGAAGTGCATTTCCAGAAGGTGTACGATGGATATTTTTAGAAAATATTATTTTAAGAAAAACTATGGGGTGTGAAAAGGAAAAGCGGGGTGCAAAAAGCTACCCCAAGTCCCATCGCCAATTAGGCCTAGAAAATGGTTTGGTCCTGTTTTGGGATAACCTGATCTAACCTACCCGAAAGTGACTGGCCACCCGCTAACCCGATGGTCCTATTGATCGGTAGCGACTCAAACTTATGACATATTAGGTTGACATCAATTTGAGTACGTGTTCTAGACCCGAACCCGACCGACGGACAACCCTAGGAGGGAGTAATAAAAGATAAAAAAAGATATAGGTACTTACTCCCTCAAGACTTGAATATAAGCAAAAAAAAAAAATCCACATATGGTTGACAAAAATATAAGTAAGTCTTAACCAAATTCACCTTATTTAGAGTGTTTTTGGTAAGCCATTTCTGCTAGTGGAAATTAATATATAGTTGAAATCATTTTAGTTATATTTGGTAGGGGAGCTTTTTTGGGTAACTACTAGATTTTTTTAAAAAATTACATGGGTTAGCTTTTTAAAAAAAGTTCTCATTTTCAACTATCAGCTGAATTTTTTTATAATTTTACCTCCTCATTAATCCACCTCATTGTTATCTCACTATCTTACTCTTGCTTACTTAAAACTATCCCTTCTCTCTCGTTCACTCCTTGAAATTGGATTTTAATGCCTATATGCACCGTTTGATGTAACAGTCATTTTTAATTAATAAACAATTGCTATTTTAGAATTTTCCTTCCAAGAAGTCACATCTTAATTATGGCGAATGGTACTCCAGTATTTTTTTTCCCATTGGGTTTTATTAGTCATTTCTATGAGTTGGTTTACTATTGAATTATTTATTATTGTTTTAAATATTGAATTTTAATTATTGAATTATTTATTTTTATTTTTAATAAAATATTTATTTTTTATTGAGAAATGGTAGCTATTCAAATTATAATGAACAATAACTTTTTACACAAATTTTACTTGAAAATAAATTTATATGAAAAATTTTATATTGTAAATAATTTTAAATAAATTAAAATATAAAAAATTATAATTATTTAAAAGTATATAATTACCAAATATTAAGATTTGATCCAATAATTATTGATGCCCTTATATGTCATTTTACAACTTTCAGCTAATTGATCAGCTACTTTTACCAAACAATTGCAGGTAGCTTTTCAACTTTCATTTAGTTTTTCTGCTTTCAGCTAGCTTTTCAGCTAATTTTACCAAACACATTAATAAGATTATCCCAAAATATCCTTTATTTAATTCAGATTTTATTTTCCAATCACTCTAAGTAATGAATCATGTGCCAATAGAATTGAAGTATTTACATAGAGGATAATTTAGATAATGCAATTTATTTTTAGATGACAAGAAAATTAAACGAGGTTAACTAACTTTCTTAATTAGTGTAAATTTAGTTTTTTTTTCTTATATTCAAATTCGGAGAGAGTATGTTATAGACATCTTCACTCACTCTCAAGTCTGGTCAAAGGGCTCATCATAACTCCTTATGATGGGTGCAGTTTCTTCTAGTACTAGAACTCTCAAAGAACATTTATGATTTTTAGAATCGACCCTAAAACATTTTTCTTTGACTAAACTAACAAATTCATCCCTAACATTTTTGGAGTCATGTTTTTTCTTCCTTGATAAATAGAAAAATCCAATATAATCCCTAACTCCGTGTTCTGTTTGTTACTATAGTCCAACTATGTGTATTCCGTTAAGATTTTGATGACGTGTCACGTATAATGACACTGTGTCACACTATTTGCCACCCGGGCACAAAAATGACGTTATGACTGAGACCTTCCAACAAAAGAAGGGGGAACAAATGAGAAGAAGGGGGATTAGGGAAGCACATGGCTATTGGGGTTGAGGTCTTCCTAACTATAAGTTTGACAAAACAATGTCATTTTTTGCCACGGTGAAAACTATAGTGACAAATAGTGTGACATAATGCCACTAAACGTGACATGTTATCAAAAAATTAATGGAAAACACACAATTGAACCCTAGTGACAGACAAGCAAGAAGTCAGGATTATATTAGTTTTTTCTGCATCTCAAAGACTAAATTGCATGACCCTAAAAAGTCTGGGGCGAATTTGCTAGTTTAGTCATTTTTCTTGATAAGTATTAAGTACTATAACTTAATTCTATAGCATTAATTTGAGGGAAAATTAACACCTAAGAGCTAAATATTATGTCACAATCTATGTCAAATTTAGAATCCAATCCTAAATATCTTATGGACAGAGTTTATATATTTATATATGGAAAATGCTAATGAGTGTCCTACACTACTAGAATATTGGTTTTTAGTGACCGATTTAGCGACCAAAAATTTTCGGTCACTAATAATGAATGATCCATCATTCGAATGTGAAAGTAGCGACCAATTTTTGTTCAGTTGTTAAATCGGTCACTGAACATCGGTGACTGATTTTTCGGTCACTACATTTGATTTTGTGTCTAATTTAGTGATTGATTCTGAGAAGAAGTTAACGATCGAAAATTTGGACACTAAATTTAGAAGTTTTTATTAAATTATACAACATTTAATACTATAAATGCAATTGATATCATGACTTTTCAATAAACACCTACTATATGGATTCAATTTTTTTTGGTCAACTATATATGGATTCCTTAGCCAATGCAATTAGTACAATTGTTAATAGGACCCTATACATGTATATAAATTGTTGGAAAATGTTATTTATCCCGCAAACAGTGATACCACATTTGTACACTGTTTGCAGGTTTTGGTATTTGAGCCCCCCTTTTTTTTGTTAATAGTTTTTATTTGTTTTTTTATTTTATTATTATATTTATTATCATATTTTTTTTATTTATTTATCTCATTAAATAAAAATATAGATCAATAAATACAATAAATGATCACATGGAATTTGTGTTAACCATTCCTATTAACATGAGGTTAATGGTGTATCCATTGATGGTTAATTAACAGAATAGGGTATTTGGTTAATTGAATTTGTAAGGTTAATTGCAACTACTGTTAACACGAGGTTAATTATGTGTCTAGAAACGATGAACATATTTTTAAATAAGGCTAATGGTGTATCCATTGGCGGTAAACTTAGTAGGATATTTGGTTAATTGAACTTGTGAGGTTAATTGCATATCCATTAACGGTTAATGAAATAGTAAATTTGGTAATTGCATCAACATAGAACAATGATCACATGAATTTGATGTTAACCCTTCGTGAAATGTAATATTATAAACATGATTATGTGTCCAGAAACGGTGAACATATTTTAAAATGAGGTTAATGGTGTATCCATTGACGGTTAATTAACAGAATAGGATATTTGGTTAATTGAATTTGTGAGGTTAATTGCAACTCCTGTTAACACGAGGTTAATTATGTGTCTAGAAACGATGAACATATTTTTAAATGAGGCTAATGGTGTATCCATTGGCGGTTAATTGGTTAATTGAACTTGTGAGGTTAATTGCATATCCATTAACGGTTAATGAAATAGTAAATTTTGTAATTGCATCAACATAGAACAATGATCACATGAATTTGATGTTAACCATTCGTGAAATGTAATATTATAAACATGAGGTTAATTGTGTGTCCAGTAAGGGTTAATGAAATAATAAATTTGGTTATTTGCATCAGAATGACACGAGGTTAATTGTGTGCCTAGAAACGATGAATGGAATAGTATATATGGTTACTAGCATCAAAATAAAATAATGATGATCAGAAACTTATGACAACCCTTCCAAGAACACACATTTATTATATTTCTTAATCTATATTTTTATTTAATGAGATAAATAAATAAAAATATAATAATAAAATAAAAACAATTAAAAACTATTAAAAGGGGGCGCTGAATGGCTAAACCCGCAACAATGTACAAGTGCGGTAGCACTGTTTGCGGGGCGCCAATCATTGTCGTAAATTGTTTCACTATAATTATCACATGACATTTTACTACATTTTTCTTTAATTCTCATATTTTTTAACCCTAAAAAACATTTCTATAGTTACTTTTCGTTATAGATTTTTTGAGAATTAATATTCTTACAACAATACATTACAACAAGGAAAGGGAAAGAGAGAGAAATATGAGATGTGATAAATAATATGATGGAGAGATATAGAGATAAAAGTATGTTGTATGAGTTGCATGTTATATGATTTTGGTTGTATGAAATTATTATCTTTAGATTTTTTTATCTGCCAATATTTTGAAGTTCAAAAGCAACTATTCATTAATATTATAGTTTGGAAAAATAAATAAATCACATGAATTCTAAAATAAATTATATTAACTTTATTCGAGTTGGAAATCATGTTCTGTTTTCAATATATATTTTATATCAACATATAAAATTAGTGTCCAATCAGTGTGATGCACAGATTTATTATTCAAATAGATATTTAACTTTGAATTTTAATAATATATTTAACATATTTAATATATGTAAATATTAAATGATAAGATTAATTAATTTTTAATATTTAATTTGATACTTGTTAGTAGATTAAAAATATAACAAACTCACAGAGTAAAATGGATTTGAAATGAAATGGTCATATTTAATAATTAGAAATGATCACTATCAGCAATATTGTCTCATTTAAAATTTTTGAAACACTTCCTTGTAGATAATATTTTTTGTAACATTACAAAATTTAAAGTTGTCATCACATATAAGAACCTAAGTCAATATCAAGACTTAACCCTAGATATAACAACGTATTATTGACCATGCAAGAAAATAAATCTTGGTAAATACACACCAACATGTGACAATGTCTGACCTTGACTTTTATTAATGCTCATAGCAAAGCAAAGACACAATGGAAACTGTCTTCGTTGAAACTTTAAAGGGGTGAGATTATCAAATCGAATTAATTTCATTCAAGGAATGAATACCTTTGTTCCCAAGTGTGTTCCTGTAATAACAGTTGCTCCAATGACATTAGAACCTGACTGATCAACTATTAATATGGTTCGATTGCAATGTCCAGCGGATATATCAAGATTCCTCATTAGCATAACAGACACTCCAATCTTTAGCACCAATTTATGATCAGAGAGTCTAGAGCACCTAATATCATTTAAGAATTCAGTTGTCAACCAATCAGCTTCAATACCAACTTCCTCATCTACCTTTCATATAGTATCTGAACTCAAGTACACCCTTTCTTCTCCAGAAAATATTGTCATGACATTGTTATTGATGGAGTGAACAACATCCAATGTAGGAGCAAGAATTGCCTTATCTTGAAAGAATATTATGTTTTCAAAATTTGATATAGAACATTAGGATAGGCAAAGGAAACTATATCTCCAATTGTATTACATGTAGATTTTATCAGTAAATCATCCGGTGTTTCAATATCAGTTTGACCATCACCATTGCCTAAATGAAAATTGTCTTCATTGAAACTTTCATGGAGTGAGATGATCAAATAGTTAAATTCATTCGAGGTGACCCCAAATGTGTTTCACATTTCTTATTTTTTTTGGAAAAAATGAAAATATAGTTTATATACATTTAAATGTAAACAAATATAATATACTCATTCGTTCCTTTTTATAAGGCACACTATATTGAATCACAAAGACCAATAAAACTAATTAGAGCTAGTTAATTATTTTATTTGAGTTTTGAAAAATAGTTTAACTTTCTAGTTTTGTCCTTATTTAATATTATTAACTAATTCCACTATCATTTGATAGTTGAAAATACATTAAAGTTAATAAGGGCAAATAAGGAAAATTATAATAAATGTTTTCTTCAAATTGTAAAGTGACGTATAAAAAGGAACACAAAAAATTCTAAAAGGTGCTTTATAAAAAGGAATTGAGGGAGTATATATATTTAGGCTAGTTCAATTCCTACTGTATTCATTTCAAAATATTTAGTGTTGTCTTGTCATTTGTGTTTACTTAAATTCCTATTATTTATATATATTTTCGAATACAACATGTAATGTATTTATGTATTTAATAGTTTAATTTTAAAATATATAAGATTTTTTCACGCCTAATTTGTTTCTTTTTATCTCTCTTTCTTTCCTATCACATCAATTGTCATTTATTTTCACACTCTCTCTTGATTTGTTTCTTTTTATCTCTTTCTTTTTTCTACTTTCAACACCCAAAAGTTAAATATCAAAGTTTTAATAATTTTAAAAAAGAATAATAATTTTTTCACATTTTTTTTGTTTTACACTTCCTTTAACACGTTAATTTTCTTTTCATTTTTCTCTTCATTTCATATCACATTTTTCACATTATTTTTCTTTATTATTTTTTCTTTCTATTTTTCTCCTCCCTAAACTTTCCATATTTATCCACCTACAATCTATGTATCTTATAGGTTATGTTAGATTTAAAACTCTTAACTTAACTTTACTACTTATAGGAATTAAAAAAAATTAACCCATCAATAAATAGTGACAAAAAATCTAGCTAATTGTAATGGTATAGATAGATATAAATTAGCTCGACATGTATTTGTTTATTTAATAACACTTAATTATTAATTATGAAATTATTCTTATACAACTCTATACAAGAAAATTATTAAAATATGATCAAAATTTAATTATAAATATTTTATAAGATAAAACATAAAAGATAAAATTTATATTGAGTTTTTATATTATAATAAATTACTTAATTACTTTATCAAACAATACATTATAAAGGATTTTATTTTTCTATTAAATTGTGTAGACAAAGAAAGAAATATATGTACATAGCCTCGAAAATAAAAAAAAAACTAATCACTTAATGAAATAATATAAAGTTGAACGTTTGTCCAATGATAAATATAACAATTTTTTTGTGTTTTATCACATTTTTTTCTTGGAGTGTATCTTTCACACACCTCATTTACTTGTAAACTTTTTGTAACATTTACTTGAATCTTTTTAATCACTTAAAAAATATTATAAAATATATACATTTATGATTCTAATATTTAACTTTTTTTACATCAAATATATTTTTTAATTTAAATTTAAATTTTTATTATTATTGTTTAATAATATGTATTTCTCAATCAATATTTATAACAATAAATAATCAATCTTAAAAATTTTAATAATATGATAACTGTTTCAAATAATTAATTTTTATTAGTTAATAATTTAAATTAAAATATTTAATTTTTAATATAAAATATTATATTAAATATCTAATATAAATAATTATATTATAATATTCATATATCAAATTTAAATTATTCATTTTAAATCTAATATACATTTTAATTTTTAATATACATATATATATATTCGTGTATTTACGGAATATAATAATTATATCGTAATTCGAGAGCAACACGGAGATGTTGACAAAGGCCCTAAATAATATAAATGGACGGCTGTACTGGATACACATTTTTAACAGATAGAGATAAAGACTTTGTATGAAACAACAATTTAATGCCAAGTAGATATTCTATTGTAGTTATACCATTTCAGTTGATGAGAGCTGAGACAAAGCCATCATTCAAAGGCGCCATTTATATGTAAAACAGTTCCGTTTTAACTTTTTTTTTATTGTAATAATGATTATAAAATTATTTATATTATTTGTTTCCAAAATTTTTATAAAAATGTCATTTTTTGGTATTTTATATAAAACTTTGAAAATACAAAAAAAAATTAAAAATAATAACAAATTATGTAACAAAGCAGTAAGAAGAAAACAAAACACTTCCAAGATGAAAATGCACCCCAAATAAATTTCTTATATTAAGCCCTCTCTTATTAGAAACTTAATATAAAATTCATTCACTGGTCACCTATCCGCTTATACTTTTGAAATATTTGGCTGATGAGATAATATTACAGCCTATATGATCAGGTAAAATAAAGGTTCCTAGACTATATATAATATGATCCGGGCCATTGATATCCTTATGGATCAATGACTTGCTAAATCTCACTCTTCTCACATGCAAATTGAGTCCAAGGCACTAGAGAAAGATGAGGGAAACTGTCCATTTTTTAGCACATTGCTCAAACGATGCTTCCCTGGTTATAAGACACCTCTTCATGGTAATATGAAATTTTTCCATCCTTGACACTTTTGGATTTGGGAACTATTTTTACATCATGAAGCATTTTCACCACAGTCCTCATTGAAGGGCGGGTTATTGGAAGAGTGTTGGTACATTGAAGCCCCACACTAAGTACCTTGCTTATTTCTTCCTTGTATTTGGAATCTAGAGTAGGATCAATCACATGATCCAATTCTTTCTTTTCCAACATTGAGGAAACCCATTTTACCAAATTATTTTCCCCGAACTCTGCATCAATAGGGGGTTTCCCTGTTACCAATTCCAAAATAACCACGCCAAAGCTATAAATATCACTCTTTTCGGTCACTCGAAGTGTATATGCGTATTCTGCACAACAAAAATAGCAAATATCCAATTAAATTTTGGCACGTTGCAAAAGTTAGTTGACAAAAAGTCAATAATTTGTTCTGTCTACATAGTAATAGTATAGTAATATAGTGCATGAAATGTTACCATATAATATATAGACAAATGAAGCACATGTGTGGATGGATGCACAGTTTACAAACTCATAGATTTACCTAACCTATGATATAGGTTAATGTTTCTTTAATGTAGCATTGATTTAGCAAAAATGGTAAATAGTAGAAGAATACTTCGTAGATTGAAAATTCAATTTATGGTAAAAAAGTTTGGTAAATTCATAATTTGATTCCACAAACCTGGTGCAATGTATCCATAAGATCCAGCAATCACAGACATGGATTCTCCATCTTTGCTGACTCCGGTAACAACTTTGGCAACTCCAAAATCTGCAACCTTTGCCACAAACTCTCCATCCAACAATATATTGTTAGATTTGACGTCCCTATGAACAATGGGTGGGACACAATCATGATGCAGATAAGAAAGCCCCTCAGCAGCATCAATAGCAATTTTATACCTAGTCGGCCAATCCAACAATCTTTTCTCATTATTCTGCAACAAATCAGCCAAGCTCCCATTTGGCATATATTCATAAACCAGTAGTTTGTTAACACCACTATTGTAACAACACCACAATCTTACAATATTTTTGTGCCTAATCTTTCCTAGTGTTTCAACTTCAACATCAAACCCATCTTTTCCAGAAAGAACATTTTCATTTACATTCTTAGATGCTCTCCACAATTTCTTCACTGCCACCACCTCACCATTGCTAAGCACTACCTTGTAGACCTTCCCAGATGCTCCACTTCCAATTACATTGTCTTCACTCAGCAATTTAACAATTTCAAACTCACTAAAGCCGAGCTTATGAAATGACCTCCACTTAGAAATGTTGAACCCCTTTTTCAACTTCTTGACCTTCCTATATTTCAAGTAAAACCAGGTCATTCCAAATATGAAAACAACTACAGCAAGCACAAATATGGACCGAAAAATCCACACAGACCTCTTTTTACTCTCACCAGAGCTTGGACAAAGTCCAAAGAGATGGCCACAGAGGCCAGGATTTCCTACAAAACTCATTCTATACTTTTCATTGGCAAAAAGGGGAGGAATATCACCAGAAAGCTTGTTGTTTGACAAGTTGAACTTATAGAGCTTCAAATTTTGCAGCTGTGGTGGTATTTCACCAGAGAAGCTGTTGTCAGAAAGATCAAGAATATCAAGCACAGGCAAGTTTCCTAATTCGCTTGGAATACTGCCATTAAGACTATTATTTGTCAAAATAAGGTTTGTGAGCTTAGTCAGATGACCAATTCCACCCATAAGTTCTCCCGAAAGTTGATTATAACTGAGATTAAGACTACTCAACTGGTTTAACTTGAACATACTGTCCGGAATCTGACCCGAAAGTTTATTATGGCTGGCAGAAAATTCCACAAGACCATCCAATAACCCAATTTCATCAGGAATTGACCCAGAAAACTGGTTATTTGAAAGTACCAAACTTGAGAGATTAGAGGCACCTGAAATGGCTTTAGAAATATGCCCAGAAAAAGAATTATCAATAAGCTCAAGCAAATACAAACGGGGCAGGCTCCAGAACGCATCAGGAACAACGCCAGAGAGGTTATTGTTACTTAGCCGAACCCTCGTTAAACTCTTGCAATTCCCAAGACTATCAGGAATTTTCCCGGAAAATGAATTGTGAAGCATAATGAGTTCCTCGAACTGTCCCTGACGGCACAAGCTCGCCGGAATCTCGCCGGAAAACTGGTTGTACGAAACATCAATTCGATGCAACGGCGAGTTGCTCCCCAAATCACTCGGCAAAGGACCAACGAGCTTGTTGCTGAACAATTTGAGCTCGTAGAGATTGGGAGAACGAGCTATACTCTCCGGCAACGACCCTTCGAGGCGATTCTCGAACAAGTTGAGCGACGCGAGCTTCAACTCGCACAACCCGGGAGGAATCGTCCCAGTCAAGTTGTTCATCGACGCGTCGAACAGTTCCAGCAGAGTCAGGTTCGAGATTCCGGTTGGCAACTCGCCGGAGAGTGAGTTGTGATAGAGCTCAATCTGAGTCACGCTCTTCAAACCCGCTAACGACTCTGGTATTGTTCCAGTGAGCATGTTTTGTGACAGATCAAGACTCGTTAAGCTAGCAAGGTTACCCAGCGAGGTTGGAATAGAAGCCACGAAATTGCATTGTGCGAGCCACAGGTCACGGAGGTTGGTGAGGTTACCAAGTTCGCTCGGTATAGGACCCGGGGTGAACGGGTTGTAAGCGAGTTGAAGCTTCTTCAGTGTTGAGATGTTCCCGAGAGAACTGGGAATTGTCCCGTTGAGGAAGTTGAAGACAAGGATGAGTGATTCGAGTTGCTGGAGCTGGCCGAGGCTCGCCGGAATGTCGCCGGAGAGGTTGTTGAAGGAGAGGTCGAGGTGGCGGAGGGAGGGGATTTCGGAGAAGGTGTCAGGGATGGGTCCCACAAGGGCGTTCTGGGAGAGGTCAAGGTGACGAAGGTGGCGGCAGGAGGCGATGACGGCGGCTGGGAGGGTGGAGCTGATGAGATTGTCGGAGAGAGAGAGAAAGGAGAGAGAAGGTAGGCGGCAGAGGACGCTTGGGAAGGGGCCGGAGATGCCGGAAAACGAGAGGTTCACGGCGGTGACGGAGCCGGTGATGGTGTCGCAGGTGATGCCGCTCCACCGGCAGGGCGTGGCGTCGGCGTCGTTCCACGTGGCGAGGGAGTTTTGAGGATCGGAGAGTTGCTGCTTGGCGCTGAGGAGAAATAGGCCGTCTTGGTTTAGAGAGAGAGTAAGTGGCGGAGGAGAGAGAAACAGCACGAAGAAGAGAAAACAGAGAAGCATATTTGCTAAAGTTGGAAGCAAAGGGAAGAGGAAAAGAACGTGGAGTGGCCACTGTGTTTATTTACTACTACTTGTAGTTTTTTTGGCGTAGTGTGTGTGTGAGACTGTGGAGTAGGGTGAAGGGATTTGTAAGAAGGGAAGAGAGAGAAGATAAAAGGGTGGGTCCCACTGTGTTTCATTTTCGTAGCTCTGGATTTTCTTGAAGCATATGCTAGCGACTAGCGAGAGATGAATTTGGATGGAGACATACACTAATCCAAAGCACACAAGGAGACTTGTCCATTGTCAGTGCTATAGCATTGGAACACTTAAAGAAATTGAATTTGAAAGAATTATGAGAAAATTATTTTTTTAAATTGAATTTTGTGTATATTCCGATGGTGCGATAGTAGAAACACAATCTGACTAAATTATATAGGTTATAGGGAACTCAAGTGGTAATATATAGGATCGAGTGAATGTTTAGTAGTAAAATTGTGTATATCCACCTGGGTTTGCTTTAATCGATGTGACACCAGTGAGACATTAAAAGGATATCACCATTATATCACATTATAAGGCTAAATGCATGAATCCGAGTGACTCTATGTATTTTTTGTTATTTCATTTTGCTTTATATATTGATATATAAAGATAAAGTATCAGAACACTCTACCATATTAACAATCATTAATCCATGTAGCAAACCCTAAACCCTAAATAATATCTCAACAAATAAATATGTACTCACGTATATGTTGATTTTAATCTCTCATCTCTTCCAATTTTTTTTATTTTAGTATAGTTTTTTCATTTATGGTGGTTTGGTTCGGTTCGAGTAACAGATCCAATATCTTTAATCCGTTACCAGAACCAATCATTGACGAGTTTAATTGGTTCGGTTCGGGTCCAACATGGTTTAGCTAAAAAAAATTCAAACCAATCAGATTGGTTCGGTAGGGTTTAGGGTTCATCGGGTTCATCGGATTGAACCAAACCAATGAACATCCCTAAATAATATATTAGGAAAATACACAATAAATTTGATGTAAATCAACATATTTTATTATATTACCACATCCAAACTTTAGTATCAATCTCAACAAATATGTCTGTACTCATGTGTATCAATATCTACAAATTAAACAATTTTAATGTAAATAAAATATTAGGAAAATACACAATAAATTTGATATAAATCAACACATTTTATTATATTACCACATCCAAACTTTAGTATCAATCTCAACAAATATATTTGTACTCATGTGTATCAATATCTACAAATTAAACAATTTTAGTTTGAATAAAACAATTTTTGGTCCCTGTAAAATATATGGTTTTTGCTTTTAGTCCTTATAAAATTATTTTATTCTTTTGGTCCTCATAAAATTCAGAAATTTTGAAAAATGTCCTTATTGCCACTTGTCATGCATCCAACCATGCCACATAAGTAATCATGTTGAGGTGGCATATGATGTGGTGTGTCTATATGCATGACATATCATCAAAAAAATGATAATAAGGACCATTTTCAAAATTTTCAAATTTTATGAGGACCAACAGAATAAAAATAATTTTATAAGGACCAAAAAATTATTTAAGTCTAATAATAAAATAACTAATAAAATATTATAACAAATTGAATGAATAGTGAAAAATATTAAAAAACCTATAGGATTGTATAATTATAGATAGATGTAAATCAACATATTTTGTTATATTACTATCCAAACTTCGATATTAATCAGATAAAATTTATATGTGCTTATGTGTATCAATATCTACATATTAAATAATTTTATTTTAAATAAAAAAGATGACACGACTTTTGATAACAAAAAGTAGTAACAATAATAATAAAATAACTAATAAAATATTATAATAAATTAAATAAATAGTAAAAAAATTAATAAAATGCCTATAGGATTGTATAATTATAGATTCTTTTACATTACTAGTAGAGTACACGATTTTAGTTCAGTTTTTTCTAAAGAAGTCTGGTTCACGATGTTTGAGAAACAAAAAGTACTAAAAACTTAATGCAATTCAATGTGGAAAACGTTTACCATTTTAGTTTCAGTATGTGTAATTTTATTTATTATTAAGTTCAAATCATGTGGAACGATGTTTGTGAGAAGTGGAATTTCGGGTGCTTGAAAATGTTCTCCAAATATGTACATTACATTGGCTGCATAGTATATATAGATATATTTCAATAAACTTTACTGTAGTGGATAAACGGGTCCGACCCAACTCGTGAACCCGAAAGATTCAATCCAACCCAACCCGAATTATATCCAACGGTTTGGTTCGGGTATTCAGTTCGGTTCGGACATTTTCTTTTGAATCTGATTTGTTCAGTTCGGGCATTGGGTTTGCTTATGTTGAATCCAATATATCCAACCCGAACCAAACTAGAAAAAAAAATCTTCATCTTATTTCATTTTCTTGCTCGGAGAGAACAAAAAAAGGCGTAACGGCGGCACAGGCAATGGTGGTTCCCCAAACCTTATTTCATTTGTTGCTCTCATTTTATTTTTCCTTTTTTTTTTATTTTATATTTTAATTTCATTTCATCCTCCACATTTTTTTAGAATGGAAAAAATTCTTAGGACCCAATGACCCAACCTGGACATATTCGGATTGGTTCAGATCGGATTACTCACCCAAAAAATACAAAACCCAAACCAACTTAACACGTCATCATTCTATCGATTCAAACTTGATGTCACTCTAAACTTGAACCAACCCAACCAGATTATGCCCCAACTCTACACACATCACATTGAGTCATTGACCGCATAAAATGGGTATATAATAAAATATCACTATATATATCTTGTTGAAGCGCCTCGTAATAAATAGCATTTATTAATACAGTTATGCATGTTTGACTGGACCAGGAAATAAGAAACATGACCGTAAATATACGAGTGTAGAACAATATATTTAAATTACAGAAAATATATCTATACATAATAGTGATAATATAATGTCGTACATAAGTTGTACCACACTGTTTTTTAAGGCATATGAGTCACCCCAAAGAGAGAGAAGATGAGGTTTTAAACATAGGGGGCCACTGTGATAAAAACAGTGGTCCCGCTGTTTTATGTACTTGAATCGGTACTTTTTAAATTATTTGCAGGATAGTAGAAGATGTGGAGTATTTTTATTCACATAAAGAATAAGAAAGGTTTTTAGGAAAATATGGACCCTATGCAATTCAAATATTATTAGGACTTTTATATTCCACCTCCCTCAAAAGTTTTTTAAAATAATATTTTATTACTTTTCACCTTTTTTCATACTATTGTATTATTTTATTCTTTAAACATTTTATTCATTTTATATTTTTATTTCAACAATTCTAAAATTTATTATTTTTTCCAAAATTTTTCTTTTGTTTATTGAAACACATTATATTTCTTTTTCCGTCAAATTACTTCATTGTCTTATACTCTCTTTATTAATTAATTATTCACATATTTCTACCAAGGAGGATATTATTATTAAAAAATAATTAATGCAGTAGTCAATTTAAAAGGTTCTTATATAAAGGAATAAAACAAAACCTTTCAATATGTTTTTATAATTAGGATGAGAGGAAGTAATAAGTAAATACAAGGATAATATGAAACAATTTATTTTTATCAAAGAATAGAGATGTGTATTAATGGGTGGTTAATTAAAGTGATGCATATATGTTTGATTCCCTTAAGTAAGATATTAGATTCCAATTTTATGGATGGGAAAAATCTCAACTCAATTATGATTGTCTAATGTGAATGATACATATTACTTAGAACAAAAATATATATAGAGAGAGAGAAGTGCAATGTAAAAGGACCGAAACTTTATGCTCTAACACAAAATGATTGCGTAGAAAATTGATGAAATATCTCAGGGTTGGAATCCTCTCCAATTTTTTTTTTTTGGAATCCTCTCCAATTTTTTTTTTTAAATTGGATACGATCTCAACCGTTTATTTTTTCAAATTATCATTTAAAAAAAAATTAAAAAGTCACTTAAAAAATTGCAGCTCTTAATTATAAAAAACGGGACACACTTCAATTTTTTTAAAGTGGAGAGGATCCGGCCCCTCCCACATGAAAACAAATACTAGTAGTACACAAGCAATAGTAAACACCGCGACAGGATAAAGAAAATTGAAGCCACGCACACTGTGGTGTGAAAGTTGCTGGCACCAATAAAGCATTGATTCTCATTCCTCGGACAGGGATTGAACGAAGCTTCTTAACCAGTGGAGACTTTGAACATAGAAATGACAGCTTTACAACATTTCGTAGCTTTCGGAAAGAAAAAAAATGTTACACTCTATTCTCAAAAATAACACTCAAAACTTAATTTTGTTGGTATTAAATATAAGAAAAATTTAACTATCTTTACCCTAATACTAGTATTCTCATGATATTTTTATTTAATTTACATTTCATTTTCAATAATCCACTTTACAATAAATATTAAAAAATAATTTGATAAATATTATTTATTTTTTATGTGAGTTAGAAAAAAATTAATGAGTTTAACTAATATTTTTAATTAGCATGAATTTGTTAATTTTTATTTTATAATAGAAATATAGAATAGTAAGTATTGATGGAATTATCCATTTCATTTCATAATATTAAACTTTGTTTTTTTTTACTATTAAACTTTGAATTTTAATTTGGTTAATTTGGATTGTTTAGAAATTAAATAATTTATATCATAAATTTAATTAAAATAAAAAAAGTGTAAAAAGGAAAAAATACAAATATAAAAAATATCACAAAAAAAATTTAAAAAAAATCCTATCTCAATTCCTATTTAACTGTTTATTTTGAGAAAAAAAATTGTGTTCCTATTTAACTGCTCATTTACCAACCTAATGTACTAATAATTACATGTTTCTCCATTTTATTTTCCTAATGAAAATTAATGTGACTCAATAGTAGAGAGATAAAAAGTAAAATAAAAATTTTAAAATTTATTTTCATGAAAATAAAAATAATAATTTTTTATCCAAACTAATGTAAAATTATTACATGAGAAAAAAATGAATTTCATCGCCTTTGTTGAAGGAGTTGGTGGCTAGTGCCATAGGGAAGGGAACCATTAGGGGAAAAGAGTTTTCGTTGAACCCGGTGGCGCCGTTAATGAATTTGGGTTTTGCGGGTGGGGATATTTGATGGATGATAAATGGAGGAAACAACAGATTCTGGAGTTGGAAGTCTATTCAAAGCGGTTGGAGCTGACGCAGGATCAGATCAAGTGTGCTAAGCATGGGTGAGAGCTGATACCCCTAAGGTTAATTAAACGATGACTTTGGTGCGAGAGTTCCTTTGATTCTCGGAAGTGAAAGTTTCAGAGACAGCCGCATGCAGAGGGTGAGTGTACTGGTGATGAGAAAGGTAGTGGTTCAAATAGGTGGGGAATAAATGAGGAGAGAGACAGTGGTTGGAGCAAAGCAATAAAAAGAATCGAAGAAAACAAGCTACCGGATATATGAATAAAATTATGGTCGTTAAATAAAAAATCATTATATCTATTGCTGACAAAAGAATTTGTGTAAAGTTATACAAATTTCTACTTGTTTATTATAGATTTTACCAATAAAAAAAATATAAATTCATAAACTGAATTGAAGCCAAATGCTTGATGTGTATGGAATGTGTACGGATTTTACAAATATCAACCGTTTTTCTATTATATAAACACTTATTTATAGAAAAAAATTATAATTATTAATCTCTTTAATTTTTCCACCTAATTTAATAAACATGTGTTAATCATATATATATATATATTTAATAAAATATAACTAACTACTAGGAACTTTCAATAACTATGGACAACTTCTTATAAAATCGCCTTGACAATTTTTATTCTCTTGGTTTATCTTTAATCTTTCATTCTTGCTTTTGAATTATATCTTTGTCCAAACCAATTAATAGAATATTGAGTCAAAATAATCTTAGTATTAATAGATATATTTATCGTGCCAAATAGCACAGTTATTCCTTTATGGAACATAAAATGAATTTTCAACGAAAATTCACAAACTAATAATCCTCTAGTGAATTATAGTTTTTTTTTTTCTAAGCAAAAGGAATATATTAAAAGGGAGTATAAGGGGTACTCCAACTCTTACAAAATTACAAACAATAGGGGATGAATTGTGGATAAAATGAAACAAGAAGATACACCCAACCACAACACTAACCCATGAAAAGCCACCATACAAAGGAACCCGTACAATGACTTAAACAATTCTGCAAATTAGATGAAAAAATATAACATGAAAGCAAGGCCAAATGTTGAGTCTCAAAACTTTAAAAGCCTAAAGACTCTCATGATAAGGTTTTGATAATTACAAACTTATATTAAATCTGTGTAAAGTACTCTAACAAGTGTACTTATATTTCAGATAAGCTAAAACGTCATCTGAAGTAAGAATGTCTGAAACACACTTTATATTCTGAAGAATGAAGGAAATCTAAAGTACTACTTGGGTTCTGAAGGATGTATAAGTCTGAAGATTGAAGAGTCGTCTAAAGACTTAAAACATTGTCTGAAGTTTGAAGACTAAAGTATTGTCTGGAGTTTGAGGACTGAAGTGTTGTCTGAAGACTGAAGTGCTAACTGAAGCTAAGTTGTCTGAAGTCAATGGTTTGACTGACGTAGCATGACTCAGTTTGCACCACCCCTTCACGCAACCTTTGCACACAAATCAGAGATGACATAAAGTAGCATTTTGGGATATCTTTTTGAATTATCAGGCGTGAAAAGAGGATATATGGAGTAACTTTTTGGTGTAGTCAGATAACGTACTGCCTACCTCGTACTTGCGTCAGAGATGTTTCACAACGGGAATATTTGCACCTAAAGCTATCTCTCAATGAACTTCTCAACATCTAGCGTCCCAGAAGCCTATAAATACCAGAAATCTCACCGAAGAAGTGGATGATGATCTTTTAGCAAAAACTTTGTAAGAAAAACTGCTGAAATAAAAAAAGCTCACTCAAGCAAAAATGCTGCCAAATTCTCTGTAGAACTGTAGGTTCTAAGTTCAATTATCTTTGTAAACACTTTGGAAGTATTAAGAGCCTGGAGAGGCTTGGTTGAAGAAAAAATACTTGTTGTAAGAGCCTGGAGATGTTGGCTGAAGAAAGAATACTTGGTGTAGAGTCTGAAGAGGTTTGGTGGAAAGAATACCTGTAATCTGTTAAGATTATTGGAAAATCCAATAGCGTGTTGGCTCTGGGACTGGATGTAGCTCACAAGTGAAGTGAGTGAACCAGGATAAATTTGCCTGAGTGCTTCTCTTATTCTCAACTCTTTACATTTGATTTCAACTAATAAGAAGAGGGTCTTTGAACTTAGTTTTTATAAATATTTGGTGAAATACACTTTGCAAAAAGAAAATGTTTCAAAACCCCTGTCTAAAGATCTTCAGACAAGGGACAAAACTTCAGGCAGCTTTCAAAACCTGTCTCTGAAACGTCTTAAAACTCATATTATGAAAAGGTTTCCCAGAAACAATAAAAGTTTATAAAAACACTATTCAACCCTCGTTCTAGTGTTTCCTGTGTGTTCCCACAGGAAACAACCAAAGCACCAAAATATGTTATCACTTCAAACATGATAAAGATGCATGTTATAATCTATCTTTTGTTTCTATATGGCATGATAGCTAGATTATCATGCTTCTTAAAAGTCAAGATTTTCAACTACATGCTATAATCTATGTTTTGGTTCTATATGGCGTGAAAACTAGATTAGCATGCTATTGAAAATCAAGATTTACAACTTGTAATTATATTGATTTAACAACTATGCATGCTTAGTTTTAAAAGTCACAAAAGGTGGCTTGTTTTGTTGGTTTTAGAGCTTATGTTTTAATATAAGTTTAGTATTAGTTAGTTTAAGAATCAAGGTGAGTGTAAGAAATTGAGAGAAAAACTTCAACAAGTTTTTGTGTCATCTTGAGTTGTAAGTTGACTATTAACAAATGTCAAGTTTGTGAGTGTATTATTCATCAACAAAATAAAAAAGTGTGTGTGTGAAATTAGTTCTTGAGCGTTCATATTTTTTTTTTTGCATATACAATTTATCAAGGCAATTTATTTTAATTGCCAACAAAAATGGACATTTGAGATCGTGAATTATATACATCATCATTCTTGTTTTGAAATTCATGCTATTTTATTTAACATATAAAAAGGCTATCTCTAAAAGAATATATTTTTATTGCTCCCTCCATTTCTTTTTAATTATCGCTTTAGGGTCTCAAATTTGTTTATAAATAAATGTCATTTTCAGATATTAAGACAATAATAAATGTTATTTTTTTTCACTTTTTCTCTTATCGTAATCCAATTCTTTTTTATTTTAAATATTTATTATAAAGCTATATAAAAAATATTTTAAAAGTTCAAAATTTTAATAAATGTATTTTTTATGTTTTCAATAAAAAATTTATGATAAGAGATTAACAATGTGAATATAATCAAATGTTGTTTATGCATAGTTATTTAGAAAAGAGAAATATTAATTGTATGAATAAGAGAAAGAGAAAAGACGTCTTTAGAAAAAATGGGGCTTAAAAAATATAGTTATTGCATTTCTTAATACTTGTGAAAAACCTTAAATAACACATAAAAGAAAACGAATGGAGTACTATTTTTTATAAAAAAATTATGAAAAATAATAAAAAAGTAATATGAATAAGAATATAAAAATGTTTTCATAAACTAACATGCCTCAAATTTTTACATAATTTTATCATGTGAAAGTTTAATATCTGTTAATTTATTTCCCACTTTTTACAATAAGACAAAAAAAATGAAAGTCATAACAAATGTGAAGAAATGATATTGTGATGAGGTTTGAGTAAATTTAGAATAAACTCCCATTTTCATCCTAATTAATTGTGACAAGATGTTTACCAAGAAGATTGAGATGAAAATGATTCATTTGAAATTTGGATACTGTTGAAATTGGAAGCCAGATCACCCCGGGACAATTAAAGAGTAACTCCAATACATGATTGATATTGATGGATCATAGACATTACTCATTGATTTCAAAAAGTTAGTTGCGCTTTTCTCTTTGACTCGAGGTTGATACCTATGTTGAAAATTGAAATTTGTAATGATAATTCCTTCATCGTGGACCCTTTTTATAAATGTATAGAAATATCAAATTTATATAATAAAAATATATAATAATTTATACAATACATTTTTTTTATTTTTTTTATTATATCATCCATTACATCCCATTTTTTTCTCTTTCTTTTCTCTTTTCTTTCTTTCTTTTTCTCTTTTTATTGTATATATACAATTTACATTTCTCAAATGCATATTGCAATTACAACATCTACCATAATTGTAGACAAAACAAAGAGTTAAAAGAACTTCACGCTTGGCAAATAGGGTTAGTCACTTAATTATGAAGAAGATTCCAATAATGAAAAAATATTATAATTAAGAATAAAGTATATTTTTAGTCTTTGTAAATGAATTCAATTTTATATTTATTTCTCTCGTAAGTATATTTTTTTTCTTTTACATCCCTACAAATGTAAAATTTTTTAAATACTTTCCTACCAACTTTATTAATGACTAACGATTTGGGTTTTGCTTTTAATTCTCGTAAATGGATTTTTTTTTACATGCTTACAAAATGAATTTTTTTAAATATATCATTGTCATTACAACTATTGCTCCTTCTTATTCTCATTTCTTTTCCGCTTCGTCTCCTTCTCCTTCGCGATCTTGTTTCACATAGGGGTATAAGCGGGTTCGAGTTGACCCGTCAACTCGGTCAACCAAACCCGAACCGAACAGAAAAGGATGGGTTGGGTATCGGGTCGGGTAATTTGGAGAAGGGACCGAACCACTTCGGTTCGGGTATCGGGTTGCATTTTTTACAAACCGAGTAGCCCGAACCAGTGTATACTTATTACTTAACGCATTTTGTTTCGTGAGAGAAGAGACTCACTCAGTTTCATTTTCTTTAGAGATTTTGTGCCCTAGCAGTCCCTCCCCCTCATTCACCCTCACTGCCTTAGTGCCTCACGCCCTCCTCCTCCTCGTCTCGTCGACACCGGCTCGTCGCTGTGGCATCACTGTCACCGGAGTCTTATTCGTCACCACTTCTCAGGTAAGGGTGACGGTGTTTTTTTTTCAGATTTGTTCTCTTCTTTCATCGTTATTGCTTCCTCTCTTGATTAATGATTTCTTTCTTCTTCTATTGCTTCCAGACCCACTTTGAATCGTCGTGTTGAGTCGGTCAAGTTTGGGGGGGGGTTTGATTCGCCCACTGACGGACGCATCTCACCCTTGTCTTCAGGTGAATTATGCAATTTCCCATTTTCATTTCTTTTTCTTTTTTTGGTGTTTGCTACTTTGTGTTCTACGTGGATTGAATTGAGGTGAATGAATCTGACAATGTAGTTGGCATTTGTTCTATTTCTGAATTATGCAATTCCTATTTAAATTTGTGTTTACTCTATTTATTGTTTCCGAATTCCCGTGATTTGAATTTCATGACAAGGTGTTTGTATAATGGTATTGTGCTTCAATCTAATAATCTCATTTTGTATTTAATAAATGGCATGAGCAAAATTGTGTACTAGTCAGGTCTGGTGCCTTTGCAAAATTATGCAGTTCCTGCGTTGTGGTTTTTTGTTTATGTGTGTGTTTGATTGGTTTATCTCCTCAGTAATCTTATTTCTATTTTCATGGATTTGTTGCCTTTGCTTTTATTTTAAGCTTTAGGGATTATGTTTGGTGAAATACATTGTTAGATATAAAACCATTTATTTGTATTCTGTGTCACTATTGATTGATAGCCAATACAGGTTCCCTTCTTATCCACTACCATACAACTTTAAAAATCTGAGTAGAATAGGGTTATACATATCACAAGCATGTGAGGGTTGTTTCATTTTGAAGTACGAGTCTAGAAAAAGCTTGGTGTTTTTTGTGTTTCTATAGGAATGTTTCTATAGGGTTGTTTCATTTTCTTCATGTTGTATGCTTAGAAGGCAACTAGCAATTTAAATGCAAAAA
Organism: Sesbania bispinosa; assembly: GCA_026901365.1. Lineage (NCBI taxonomy): Eukaryota > Viridiplantae > Streptophyta > Magnoliopsida > Fabales > Fabaceae > Sesbania > Sesbania bispinosa. The sequence goes on from QLOH01000991.1 coordinate 152,714, forward strand.
CATGTTTTATTTATGCAACTAGAAAGTTTTTAAACATGCCTTTTTTTTCTTAAATGTATGTAGAATGACATTAGAAGAGATTCCAGCAGCACTTGGAATGAAGAAGGAATGGAGAAGAGATTCCAACACTAGCAGGAATGAAGAGGGAATGGAGCTTGGAGGAGACTTGTTTTAGAGAGACAAAATTTCCAATAGTATTTGTAATGTTTATGTATTGGTTGTTAATGTTTTTACTATTGATGAGTTGTTTGTTTGTTATTTTATAACTTGGTTTTATGGTGCCCTTTGTCATGATTTGCTGAATATTGAGGGAAACAAATATGTTTTGATCAGTAAATACTGCTTCACAATTTTTCTATTTTTTCCAAATTTTTCAGATTTTTTTTTGCATTTTTTTCACGTTTTTTTCTACACATTCCAAGATTTAATATTATTTTAATCCAACCCGATACCTGACTCGCAGAAGCTCGGGTTGATTCGGTTCAGGTTACACAGTGAAAAATGTTGAAACCGAACCAACCCAAACCGAAGCAATTCCATTGGTTTGGACTCCCACTTACCCCAAACCCGACCCAACCCGATTACACCACTTTCACGTGTAGTTTAATTTAATTTGTTCTCATTTTCATAGTTGTACCTCTATGGGAAGCTCTTTTTCAATTCTTCTATTTCTATGTTTATGCAAAATTTGTTAATTTTAGAAAAGTATTGTACAAAAAAAGAAGCATGGTACAAAAGAAGAAGGGGTAGAAGAGGGAGGAGATGAAGAGAAGCGAAACAAGGGGGAGAGGGGAGGAGGAAGGGATGAGGAGAAGCGAAAACGTTAAAGTTAACAAGATATTTAGCGACAATGACGGATTTAAAAAATTTACATTTGTGAGGATCGATGTAAAAATCATTTATGAGGACTATAAGCAAAACTCGGCCCATTTATAGGGACTAAAAGCATATTTTACCCTTATAATTAATATATCCACATATTTTTGTTGAGTCTCAAAAAATTATTAAGTGATTAATAATGTTTTAGTCTCATAACCCTAAGTTTTAATGGATAACAAATTTGGTTAAATATTCTAAGAAATAGTACAAATTCTATTAAGGGTATTTCATATGTTTCAACAACTCTCTGAAGAAACAACCCTCTGAAGTGGTACAACCTTCTGAAGGAGAAGAACCTACTGAAGTTATTCAACCCTCTTAAGAGATGTACTGTCTGAATCAAGAAGACCTGCTGAAGACTTTCTACGTGGCATTTGTCTCTAGTCAGAAGGCTTTCTGATCAAGACTTAAATGCATCCTCAACATCTTCTGCAAGTTTGTCTCATTTAAGGAAAGATTACAGAGACCATTTGAACTTTTTGAATCAACTTACCAGAAAAGGGAAACTGCTGTAACACAGTACCTACAAACGTGTCAGAACTGTATCAAGGTCTGCACACCTGCAGAAGTCAAGTCAGAAGCTATCAGAAGATTGTTTCACAACGGATCTCACAACATTTAATGCTATCTCAACGGTGGCTTTAAGCAATCTTCAACGAACTTCATTTGGATCCTATATATAGCTTCGTGAAGGACTTCAACAGAGAGAGAGAAAAGATTAATATCAAGCCAAAACGCTGTCAAAAATATACGTTGCTATTCTCTCTATTTCATTGTACAACAAATTTTATTTATCCTGAGTCTTACTCAGTTGTCTTGTACAAGTTCATTTCAGTTTAAGTTTGGAACTTGTTTTGGTTCTGTAACTTAAGCAAATTCATTTGTAAACACTCTTAAGTGTCTGAGAGCCTAGAAAGGCTTGGAGGAACAAAGAATACTTGTTGTTGAGCCTGGAGAGGCTTGTGGATAAACAATATTTGGTTAGAGCCTGAAGAGGCTTAACTGTAAAAGAATACTTGTTGTATAGAGCCTGAAGAGGGTTGACTGTAAAAGAATACTTGTATCTGGTCAGATAGTGGAAAATCCATTGCTAGTTGGCATTGGGACTGGACGTAGCTCACAGTGGTAGTGGGTGAACCAGTATAAATCCGTGGCTAAGTTTTCTCTTACCCTTATCTCTTTATATTTGATTTAAACTAACCCAGAGGGTTCTGAGTAATCTATTTTATAAGTGGGAGCTGAAAATAAATTCAAACGCATTCAAAAACAAGTTTCCAAAACTGTTTTATTGGACCTGCTGAAGCAACTTCAGCAAGTACCTAACTCCCAGTTTCAGCAAGTTACCTATACTTCTTTGTGAAAAGTTTTGCTTGTGAAAGGTTTTCCTAAAATCAGTTTGAAATTATAAAACACTATTCAACCCCCCTTCTAGTGTTTCCTGTGGTTTCTACAATTTTCATCTCTTACACTATGTTTTGTAAGTGTAGAAAAATAGGGAAGAAAATAGGAAGGTGATATTGATGATTAATATGTTGTTTGGGAGGAGAGAAATAAGTATGATGGTGGCCAGACCTTGTTACTTCTCCTTCTTCAGCCAAGACACATGCACAACGATGGTGGCCACGGATAGTGTTCCCATGAGGAGCAAGCTGTAACTAGTGATGACATACACGGGGGTCATTTTATCCTTCAACACGTTGAGGTTTCTACAAACCCATTCTTCTCTCTAGCAATCTCATGATGGTATCCATGGAGGAATGAGGTCAGAATTATGGCCATGATGAAATGAGGTAGGAATGGTGGGTGGGGGAACTTGGGGTCTTCTTCTTCTTCCACGCGTTGAGGTTTCTACAACCCCCTTCTTCTCTCTGGTAGTGATCCTGTGATGGTGGCCATGGTGGAATGAGGCAGGAATGGTGGGGGAACTTGGGCCATTTTCTTCTTCCACGCGTTGAGGTTTCAATAGCCCCCTTGATAAATCCATAATATTAGTGGATTTATAGGTTAGTTTTAGGTAATTTTAGTCATTTAGGTTATTAAAGTAGGTGAAAATTTAGTTAAAATATTTAGGAATACATATTTATGTTATTTTAGGTGGTAGTAGTTAAAATTTAGTAATATGCTTTAATTAATTGCTAATTTTATGTTTTTATAAGAATTTTATTAAGTGAATCAAAAGGATAAAGGAAGAATGAATTTAGTTAAGCTTGTGGGGACGAGAAAATATATTTGTGATCACATTAGAGAGTCAAATTTTATGATTACATTCTGTTATATACACGTGGAGACGTACAAATTTGTTTATGAGGACGCAAGCATACCAGAAAGTAAGAAGTTTGATGTATGTGCATGTGGTCACACAGGAAGCTACATGTGAGGAAGCGATTATACCAGAACATGATAAGATTGTTGTATGGTTTGTGTGGTCACATAGGAAGCTGCACGTGGGGACACGAACACACCAGGGATTGGTAATCTTTATTCAAACTTTATGTGAATTTTTATTTTTTTTATTTCAATTTAGAGTATTGTGATCCAATTACATTGTTTTCTTCTACTCTTAATGATTCAATTGATTTGGCCACTCAATTGCATGAACATAGAGTGATTCTCATAATTGGAAAATTGGGGGAAAACTTAGATCTGAAGCAAGCAACATAATAATTAAGCTAATCACCCAAGGATAGAAATTTATTCTTGTGTGATCATTATCAATTCTTGATATTAATGTATGTCTCCATTTAGTTAACCTAAGGAATTAGGGTTCTTTGTTTATGATATAAGGTTAATTCACAAATAGATTGAGTTTTAATATTAGTGAATTACATGAATTGAATCATGATTACTAAGTTGAACATTCTTTTAAATTTCATGGAGGGAAAATTAAGAGAAACCAACCCCTAATCGTTTTTTATATATTAATTCTTATAACCTTTGCCTTTTGCCTTTACTCTAAGTAATCTGATTCAAAATTTCTGCATTTATTTTCTGTATTAGTTTCTTGTTACATTGATACAATTGCAATTCTCTAATTCAACTAGCCAAATTCTTTTGTGATTTGGTATTTGAATTTCTCAATCCCTATTAAGACGATACTCTACTTATCACTTGTCTCCTTGATACACTTGGTAGACTTGCCAAATCCTCATCAAGTTCATCTTCTTCTTCCACGCATTGAGGTTTCTACAACCCCCTCCTTCTCTCTAATAGTGATCCCGTGATGGTGGTCATGGCGGAACAAGGTAGGAACGGTAGGGAACTTGGGGCCATTTTCTTCTCCCACGCGTTGAGGTTTCACAACCCCCTTCTTTTCTTCGGAGATCTTGTGATAGTGGCCATGGTAGAATGAGATAAGAATGGTGGCCATTACAGAATAAGGTAGGAGCAATGGAGGAACTTGGTGGGGATTCTCTGATGGCAAGCTGCCTAAGGAAGGAGCTGGAATCAAGGGAACCTGGACTAGTAAACTGGTGAAGAGGTGCATAAAGGCCCAAGCAAGGAGAGTTGACTTCCTTAATTCAACCATAACTATATCAATCTTGGTCAACATTATTAATTTCCTTTAAATGTATCAATTCCCTAAAATAGAGATCCTGGTAGTCATGGCCTCTAAACCATAGTTTGATAGGATTTCACATTGTATTTCATTAATTTTTATGTAATTTTCCTACTACTCTAGGATATGGGGCGCTAATTTCCTTATCTTTATTATCTAAGTTGAAGTTAAGCTATTTAGGATAGGAGCCATGGGTTCAACACCCAAGTTAGGAGGTTTTATATTCTTATTTTATTTCCTTTCTACTTGGCCGCCCCTTTTACTTTATAAAAGGGAGCATCTCCACTCTTGTAAAGGCTATTCAATTTCTTAAAAGAAAAGCTTATGCTTCATTTCCTCCTCTTGTGAGTTGAGAAGACTTAATGGTTCTTGCTCAAACCATGGTGATTCTTATCCAGCTCCATGAGCCGGTGGAGAATCTACACTCAAGGCTTATCTGCTGAAGGGGTTGCCTTCAACAGTGACACCTACCACTTCTAATATCTTCCATTTTCCTTTTTATTTCCTTTAAAATTCTACACCTATTTGTTGCATATGTGTGCTAAATTCTCCTTGATTTTGGTTGTTCTAATTGCTTTTTTGCTATCAATTCTAGATCCACAACCCACCTACTATCATTCTCTATTCAGATGGTGGGGGTGATAGGGTCTTTATGATTACCAGAACAAGAGGCCTATGTGTGTGGTTTACATTTGCCTCAAGAAGCTTATTTCCCACTATCTCTTGTCTAATTAGAGAGGAAATGCAAAAATATAGTCCCCACTCGCCTTTCGTATTTCTCTTCCATTTCATTGTTCAACCTAATGAATGAAGTCACCCATTTCTACACAATTTCTCTCTACTATTCATTTCTTCATTACTTTATCCCAATAAAACTTAGCGTTATTGTATACATACACCACTCAAACAAAAAGTTAAAGAGGAAATAGAGAAAAACAATGAAATGGTAATTAAGTGTGCAACTTAAAAATAATGAAATACTCCATTTGAACTTGAATATGAGTAAAAAAAAGCTAATTTCACATTAATTAAGAAAGTTAGTTAACCTCATTTAATTTTTTTGATGTCATCTAAAAAATGAATTGCATTCCCTAAATTACCTTTCCATTGAATCCTTCAAATTTATTAAAACTTGTTTCAAGTGGAAATACTTTTCATCCATTGACACATGGTTCATTAAATAAAGTTATTGAAATATAAAGTTTGAATTAAATAAAGGGTATTTCGAGATGATCTCATTATATTAATTAGGTGAAATTAGTTAAGTTTTTCTTATATTTTAATCCATCATATATGAGTCTTTTTTTTTTATATTCATGTTCGAAGGGAGTATAATAAATAATTTATATTGAATCATGTAGAGATTTTAAAAGCAAAAAAAAAAATGTAGAGATTTTATTTTCCACAAGATTTAAAATTAAGGAAATGTCTCAATGAGGTAGAGAAACGGAAAGAGTAATATTAATTGTAGAACATGTATAAATACGAGAAAAAAGAAAAGATAGAGAAATGTGTGATATAATAATTGAAAGAGATGAAAAATGTATTGAATGAATTATTTTTTTATGTTTTTTTCTTATATGAAAGCATATGTATATGTGTACGCGTGTCCTCATGAAATGTTTCTAATTAAATTAAGGCAAAGATGTATAAGCAAATCATTCCCTGTCTTGTAACAAAAAAAAAAAAATCATTCCCTGTCTCATCAGCCATCAATTTGATAGGATGCTACACACACAGTTTAATGAAATTCCACACGGAACTGGAAGATGAAACAAGCCATCAATTTGATAGGATGCTACACACACAGTTTAATGAAATTCCACACGGAACTGGAAGATGAAACAAAATATCCTGTTGTCATGCAGTATTAATACATAACAATGGCCTACCCTACAGGACTAATGCAGCAATGTGTGGATGCCGCCAAATCAATGCCATAAGACCATGTTAATTATACCGCACATGGGAGTGTTTATATATATATATATATGATAGTAGCATTCGATCCAATGATGGATTACTTGATACATTGATCTACTAAAAAATTATTGAGCGGTGAATACTTGATATATATATATATATATGATGGATTAAATTATAACAGTGTAAGTTACATCAAGTATTCACCGCTCAATAATTTTTTAGTAGATCAATGTATCAAGTAATCCATCATTGGATTGAATGCTACTATCATATATATATATATATATATAATTTCATGTTAATTCGAAATTATTTGATATGTCATTGAGATGTCTCAAAATTAATGTCATACATACATTTAAAATATATGAAAAAATCAATCATTTGATTATTAAGTTATATATAAAAATATAAATAAGGAGGGTTCAACTTACACCGACGTAAGTTACACTAAGTATTATTTCGCTGATAATTATAAATCGAATGCGTTTTTTAATTAGTAATCCAGTCGTTGAATTATGTTTATATATAATCATGATTATATGTGTCAAATTTCGTAAAATTTTGACACTAATATCTTGATAATCAAATGATTGAGTTTTTCATATATTTCAAATGTATATATAACATTTTATATTAATGTAAAATTTTATATGTATAATCTATATAATAGTAACTTTCAATCCAACGGTGGATTACTTGATACACACATATATATATATATTTGACACACACACACACATATATATATATATATATTTGTCATCTTGTTCCTTTTTTTAAAAAAAATAATTAAATTAACTACTAAATAATATAAATTACACTCAAAAGCCTTTGAGCAGGGACAGATTGAAGGGGACAAGCATGGACCTTGGCCCCCCTCCTTCACTATATATATTACATACATATTATTTAAGAAAATAAAATATTAACAATATATATTTAATAATTGAAAAAATAAATAAAATGAGTGTAATACATTTAATTTTATAATATAAATTTTATTTAATATTCATTTTTGAAATTTATTCTCTTTAAGTGATTTTTATCAAAAAAATTATTTGATACATATGTTATTATTCATAAATTTTATAATATGAATGTACTATATGTATAACTTAAATAAAAGATATGATGAATTTGATTACTATTTAATATTATTTATTATTAAAAAAAATTCGGCCCCCCTTCATGTGAATCCTGGATTCGTCCCTACCTGTGAGTGTATATTTTGAGTCAAATTAGATTCCATGTTGTATATTTTAAACACTATTTTGATCAATAGAATACACATTCTAGAAACTAATTTAATAGACAAAAATATCACTAAGGGACTTTCTGTTAGAAAATTAGAGAAAGTGAAGCATGAACCACAAAGTCTGAGATGTGTGTTGACACACTGTCCTCAAGAAATTTATTTATGTGGACACAAAACCTTACCATAATTTAACAAACTCTCCCAACCAATAGGCCAGGATGCATAACAGCCAGAAAATAAAGATTGTTTAACCTATGAGTAATCTCACAGATGGAGAAGTGGATGAGTGTGGATGCTACCTCTACTAGGTTAAAAAAGTAAAAGGGTTTTTATAATGAATAGGGTTGTAACATAAAAATAATGAATTGACCAAGTCAAAATTTATTCCATTAAAAATAATAATAAAACTAATATTAATTTTCTAATTTAAAATAAAATCAGTTTATTATATTTTCTCACGTAGGCAATGTGAGACTTATCTCTTCAAAACTATTGAAATAGACACAAAATATCCAACAATCCCCTACATATTTCAAAAGTTTTAAGTAAATATATTGATGAAATTTGAAAACAAAATCTTCCTGGGTTAATGTCATGGGCATAAATGTGTCGAATATGGTGTCTTTTAGATAACGTTTGGTAAATGAATAGAACGGGACAAAATAGAAAAGAACAAAACAGAATGTAACAGGACAAAAATATGTTTTATGTTTATGTTTCGTAACTACAGAACAAAACAGTTGGATGATTTGTGTTCAATTACATATATACCCTTATCATTTAATTAAGTATTGAAAAATTGAATATGGGGTGCTGGACGGTGGTAGTAAAGGGTGTAGGGAGGCGACAGTGGCAGTGATGGTGGCGGCGACGGTGGTGGAGGTGGTGGTGACGGCGACGGCGGTGGCAGTGGCAGTGGCGACAGGGCGGTGGTGGTGATGACGACGTTGGTAATTACAGTGGTGGCAGAGCGACGACAGAGGTGGTGGTGGCGGCGATGGCGATAACAATTACAGTGGTGGCGGCGGCAGTGGCTGTGTAGGGTGCCGAACGACAATGGTGGTGGGGTAAGAGGTGTTAGGTGGCGGCGGTGGAGGCGACAAAGGTGGTGGCGACGACAACGGTGATGATGTAGGGTGTTAGGCGACAATAGTGGTGGTAATTTTGTCAATAAAAAAATAATAAGATGTTGTGTTATGTTCTCTTTGGTTCCACATTTTTTTATAGAACCAAAGTGTTCCACTTGTTTAATGATATGTCATGTTCTGTTGTATTTTTAAAATAGACCAAACATATAATAGAACTCATGTCCCATTTGTTCCGTTTCGAAGTGTCTACCAAACGCTACCTTAGGCTTTAACCCGACCTAGATTGATAGGCATAATATACAAGTGAGTTGGTGGAGCAAGCTCTTTGTATCAAAACACTTTGGTGTAAGTTAGAGGTCTACCAATCACATTACACCCCCACAATTCTCGTTGTTAACGTTGTTTTGCGCTAATAGGCCATGCACGTGCCTCGTATTCATGAGTGTTCTAGAGATTATGCCACAATCTCATACAAGCAGCCCCACTTGACACTCATATAGGTGATTTCATCAAGTGTACACTGCAATTCATACATCACTCATAAGGGATTTGAAACTCATTAAAAACTTATAAGTTTAGCCTCTCTATAATGCAATTTAGTACTTCTCACACCATAGGAAGGGATAAATAAATTGTTCTAACAGAACTAACAAATGATTTATTCTTACCCATTGAACCTTCTTCATGGGATCTCCAATCACAAAGGTTATGTTACCATCATTGTTAATTTTAAATTGGCTTGGCTTTCAATTCTCATTCCCCTCGATGTTTTATTCACTAGCTTTTACTTTGTGAGAAATTAGTCAAATTTATTATTGACCACACATTAATTAGGGATATAATTCCCATCCTTTAGTAGCTACTTTAAGAAATAATGTATATGTATACGTCTCAATTTTAAATTATAAATTGTATATACTTTTTCTATTGTCACATTAACAATCACAATATATAGATATGGAAGACACATGTTTCCTTCCACAAAAGAATATATGCTAAGAAATTTCTTAGCCAATCATACTCACATCTTATCAAGTTTAGAATAAACTTAGTCACCATTATAGATAAGACTATACAGGTCTACTTGGACTAACAAGTGACAACTCCTCCATTGAGAGTAAAAATAAATTAGCTTGAGAATTCATTCTCATCTAAATCAAATCAAATTATCATCATTGTATCATTATAATATAGTGGCAAATCCATTATATACAATATCACAGTTAATGGTAACTCAAATTTCTTTTTATCCCATAAATTAATTAAATAAAATACACTCCCAATAATTTGGGCTTGCCCAAATTGAACAACAGAATCACCTTTATTTGTAATTGATTATTAGCATCATAAGGGGGTACTCACAGGTTTTTCGTCATAGTATCCAAACCTCCTAAGAAAATTTTCTACATAATGTTCTTAGGATAATATTATGTTTTTTTCCCTTCCTTATGATTTTAACACCCAAAATAATGCTTGTTTAAAACCATAAAAGGATTTGAGAATTTTGTATAATTTGTTTTCTTGACCAGAAAATATACATCCTTAGGGTTGTGACATGTAAACCTCTTCTTCTAGATCACCATTTGATGTATAACAAGTATGTAAACAGAAGCTAAAACTATTAAAACTCGCCTTGAAGAAATTATGGTTATTGGAGCAAATGTATCAAAATAATCAATATTTTGTTTTTGTGAAAATCCTTTTGTTACTAATACAAATTTATATTTATCAATTGAACCATTAGGGTTATATTTTCTTTTGAAAATCCATTTGCAACCAATAGATTTTACTCCCGGCGATAAATCAAACAAAATCCAAGTCTAATTTTTCAAAATAGATTCAATTCTATTTTAATAGCTTCTTTCTAAAATTGTGCATCGGGAGAGGAAATGGCTTTAGAAAATGTGAAAGGATCATTTTCAACCAAATATGTATATAAATCATTTCCGAAGGATATCTCTTCTATTTGTTGTTTACTTCTTTTCAAACATGCATATAAGCTTTCATTAACGAGAATCACTATTTGTGTATGTATGTATATATATACACATATCTCATGCCACTTCAATTTGCATATACATGACTAAACATTAAGAACATTGAATCATATTCAATTTGCATATTTATATAAAGATAAATATTATATATATATATATATGAGTGGTGAAACAATTTTTGGAAGCTACACAAAAATAAAAAAATTAAACTTTAATCAAAATCATATATTATAAAAAAAAATCCAAGTCAAGTCATTCATAACGTATAGACACTGAAACCTATCATTGGATCCCAAAAGGATTTATCCTATAGATTAGAACCCAAAGAAACACATGTAAGTGTTTGGTTCTTGAAAAAATAAATACATTAAAGCAAGCAATTTAATTGTTTAAATTAAGTACTCAGAATCTTCAGTAGCACTAATAGCATGATAAATCACAACACATTCTAGCCAATAAATAGGGAAATAGGGTATAATTTGATGATAAAGATGACAATTACTTTTTGAGCACAACACATTGATATATTCAACCACTTAATTGTTTACAATGTCTAAAGAATTAGAGCAGTAAAAGAAATTTCTAAAAGAAAACTACAAGATGTAATGTCGTAATTCCGTGCACTTAAAAATAATGTTCGTTGGAGACACATTCTCAAGCTTATGAAATTATTCGCGTCATTATCAATATCGACATACAATCAACCACATAAAATTGCTTAAGTAATCCAGTGTTTACATAAGCGGAAACCAACCATACAAAACTCAAGTTTGTAATTTAAACACCACTTAGTGGCTTAAAATACAACATCACCATTTCACATGGAATTTCCAACTACAACTATACAATTATACTAAAAAGTCTCCCTAAGATAGCATAGGTGACCCGGAGGGCCAATCCCGCTGTTGAGCCTCCAAGTTGTCTGGCTTAACTCCCAGTGAGGACTTCCTGCATAACTAAGATAAAATCCACAACGTAGGGTGAGACTTACGTCCCAATGAATGTGATCATGCATATAATGTAGGTAGTCATACAAATGGAAATGCATCATTCAACAAATAAGCCCCTAGGCATTATAGTTATGCATATCTCACCACACAAATCAGTCAAGTTAGTTCTCATGATTTTTTCACTTTTCTGTGACTGTGATTGAGCGCTCTGCATCATGACCAAGGATCGTCGTTTAGGGACACTTATATGATTAAGCTTTATTATCAAACATGGATGCAATGCATATCATCAATTTAATTGAGGATCCCCATTTCCCTCTTGACCTAGAGGTCCATGTGATTACCTCGTTACTCTTTTTATTAGATGGTCTGAAGACCCATGAAATTCCTCTTTGGTCCGAAGACCCTGTGATATTTCTCTTTGGCCATAGGCCTATGAAAACATTCTATACATGATTAGGGTTTCAAAATGTGAGAACGTGATTCATAGCGTGCTTACATGTTTACATATGCTAAATGATGATTTCATGGCATTCCAAACCTCATACTCAATAATCTCATGAAAACCCTAACCTATACAACTTAGAGTTAAGCCAACAATTAAGCAATCAAGACTAATACACACATAAACCCTAGATCAACCTCAATCAATCACAAGCAAGTAACAAAGAAGGGGAAAGGAGAAAAGGGATCATGAGGGAGCTCCACACATGATGAAAAGTGAGTGGGTGAACCACTCTCACCTCGAGAACAAGAATTGAGATGTTGGAGGGGTGGAGGATGGTGGTTCCAAGCTCCTCTCTTGGTTGGAGACCTCAAGCTAGGCTCCTTCACTTTCTTTCTCTTCTTCTTCCTTTGCTAGGGCAAACGGGAGATAGGGGGAATTGATTTAAAAAAACTAGTTCCGCATCTTCTCGCTTGAGAGAGCCTCTAAAGCCTTCTCTTATCGCTCAAGCGAGGATATACTCGCTTGAGCGAGACAAAGTCAGAGAGTAAACTATGAAATTACACCAATTTCGCTCAAGCGAGAGGTTTCTCACTTGAGCGAGAAAACCAGAAATGAAATCCCCTATTTTAATGATATTTTCGCTCAAGCGGGATATTCTTCGCTTGAGAGAAAATGTGATTCTATGGAGTGAAAATGAAACAGTAACACTATCGTGTAGCATATCAAACTAAAGCCCTGAATCTTAGCTTTCTAAGGCAAGTTGAATCACCTCAATCGTCCACCCAAAACTCTAGATATCATCAAATGAGTGCACAAAGGTCATTAGACTTAAAATCCGAAATTAAGCAACAACTTTAATTGAAGCCCAACGAGGCACATACCACGTGAACAATGATATAAATCATCAATTCACTCCAATTTCCTTAATCAAAGTCTATCCCTCTACTTTCCTTCACCTCTATAGTTTACATTTTCGAATCTCAACTTGGTTTCCCTTAAGTCTCTTCAAAATAGGTATTCAAAGCTTAACTCTTGATTCCTCCCTTAAATTCCTTATAACACTTTAAACTCTAAATAAATTCCCGATCTTCTCTCTTATCTTACCCTCGAACTCCTAAATTCTCCTTCTACGTCTAACTTCCTTCTCTTGGTGGGATTCACAACCTAAGACTTCCACTATATTTTCTACGTCCTAATTTTGGGACGTTACACAAGACATTCACTGCCAGAAAAAGGTAAGCCCTCAAGGCACATGAAACTAACATTAAATGTTAAATATTCATCATAATAACCCAGACAATAATCAATAAGATATAATATTATAGCATGTTCAAGTAAAGTTTAGAAAGGATTGCGTACCTGAAATCAATGAGGGATCCATCCTTGGTGTTCTTGAATAACGTGAGAGAAGACTGTTCTCTTCCTGTTAGGAGTTGAAAAGACAGAATACAAGAATAGGTATATCGTATGAACTGACTAATGGGGGTACCAGTTCTATTCCTTACCAGTAGAGACCAAGAACCTCTCAACAGGCTACTGAACAGTCCAACACATCACAGACTATTCATAACAAAAGCTCAATATACATTATCCATAAATTAATAATAATGTGAAATATAATTGATATTAACATATAAATATAATTTATTAATTAATGTTAATCCATAATAATAATAATAATAATAATAATAACAATAGAGAATAATTATATAAATATAACATTCTCCCACTTGGATAACATTAATCAATAAATTAGATATACAAATTATGATAAAAGCACATATATCAACTAACAATATAAGAAATATAAACATGAACCACAAATATAGTATCCTATAAGGATATATACCTTATGCTTATATTTCATAAATAATGGATAACGAAAAACATAATAAATACGTGATCCCAAAATGGTCCAAGCATTTTTATATGCTAAAAGAGATGTGATGAAAATGACGTCATTGATAAATTCACATCTCATGAAAATCATAATAATAGAAAGTATAAATTTCAGACTCTTACTAACCCAATACATCAATAGACACCCATATGAGTTACATGATTTTGAAAAACTCCAATAGCTAAGCCTTTAGTCAGTGGATCTGCTAACATATTTTCTGTAGCAGTATGCTCAATCTGAGTCTGGAAATCCAAAACTTTCTCTCTAACAAACAGGAATTTTATATCAAAATGCTTTGAGCGAGTAGAACTTTTGTTGTTTTGAGAGAAATGCACAACAGTAGTATTGACGCAATATATCACAAGTGGCCTAGAATTACTTTCAACAATGTGGAAGTCAGAAATCAAATTTTTAAGCCACACAGCTTGACAAGTAGCCTCATAACAAGCGACCTACTCTACCTCCATGATAGAAGTAGCTGTAAGAGTCTGTTTAACACTCTTCCAAGAAATAACTCCTCCTGCCATCATAAAACAAAGCCGGAAGTAGTTTTTGGTCGTCAGGGCAACCAACAAAATCAGAATCAGAATAACCAATGACCTGAAGTTGATCAGACTTTTTATAGGTCAACATATGATCCTTGGTTCCCTGCAAATATCTAAAGACTTTTTTAACGGATTTTCAATGACTCAAACCCGGGTCACTCATGTATCTCCCTAAAGCATTAATAGCAAAAGCAATATCGGGATGAGTACGAACTTGAGCATACATCAATCTAACAACAACGGAAGCGTATGGGACCTTCTCCATTTCAACTCTTTCATTATCATTTTGAGGACATTGAGATTTAGAAAGTTTGTCACCTTTTTGAACAGGTGCAGCACATGCGGAGCAAGAATGCATGTTAAACCGTCTGAGGACTTTATCAATATGCCCTCTTTGAGACAATCCAAGAATGCCACGTGACCTATCACAAAAAATCTGAATGCCTAGAATAACAGAGGCATCACCAAGGTCCTTCATATCAAAGTGGCTATTTAACAAAAATTTTGTCTCAGTCAAAAGTTCAACATTGCTACTAGCAAGAAGAATATCATCAACATATAAGACAAGAATGATGAAATAGCTCCCACTAGTCTTCAAGTAAATGCACTGATCTGATGCATTTTCCTTGAAGCCAAAAGAAGTGACCACCTGATCAAATTTCAAATACCACTATCTAGAAGCTTTTTTCAGCCCATAAATAGACTTCTTCAACCTGCAAACCAAATGCTCCTTCCCTTTTTCAGCAAAGCCATCAGGTTGAACCATATAGACTTCCTCAAATAAATCTCTATTCAGAAAATCCGTTTTGACATCCATCCGGTGAAGCTCCAAATCAAAATGAGCTACTAAAGCCATAACAATACGAAAAAGCATCCTTAGTAGAGACCGGTGAGAAAGTCTCCTTATAATCAATGCCTTTTCTCTGACTATAGCCTTTTGCTACAAGTTTGGCTTTATACCTCTCAACTTTACCATCTGGACTACGTTTAGTTTTGAAGACCCACTTGCACCCAACTGGTAAATCCACAAGATCCCAGACATCATTATGAGCCATAGAAGATAACTCATCATGCATAGCATTTAGTCAATCAGAAGCATGAGAACTAGAGGTAGCTTCTCAAAAAGTAGTAGGATAATCAACATCACTAAGATCAAATTCATGCTCTTGAAGATACACTAGATAATCATCAGGTATAGAAGATATGCGCATTCTTTGAGATCTCCTCAAAGAGACCTCTTCAACAACATCATCATGTACCCGTTCATCTACCACATGTGTTGTGGAATCAATATTATCTGGAACAATTTCATTGCCATCATGGACAACAGGAACCACAATATCTGCAGGAAAAGAAATAAGTGGCACAGGAACAAGAACACGATCTTCTTTAAGAGTGACTGATCGTGGTGTAATGCTCCCACTGTTCAAATCATCCTCAAAGAATATCGCACGATCAGATTCAATAACCTGCATAGAGTGAGAAGGGCAATAAAACCTGTTATCACGAGAACCCACACAGTAACCAATGAAGAAGTCGTTGACAGTCTTAGGATAAAGTTTTTTCAGCTGAGGATGATAAGGTCTCACCTCTGCCTTACAACCCCACACATGGAAATGTCTCAAACTTGGCTTATAACGTCCTAATTTCTCAACTCTAGAATAGTGTCCGTTGGAAACACCATTCCTGAATTTCTGAAATTATTTCGTTCAATTTCGATATCGTCAAACAAAAGCTTAGGCTTTCCAACGATTTGCTTAAGTTGTTACTAATACATACATAACAAACTTATACAAACTGAAAATCTTAATTAAACTTAGGGAAAGTGTAACGTTCTAATTTCTAAATTCAGAAATATTGTCTGTTGGGAGCACTATTTCCAAACTCGTGAAATTAATTCGTTCATTTCGCGTATCGACATACAACAAATATTCTCTTAAGTAATCCAGCACTTACTAAAGCTCCAAAGGCATAACATACATAAACCAAAATAACATCAATAACATATTTGCTATGAGGGCTCCAATTCAATAAAATAAACTAATATAATAAATCCTCATGGGAAATCCTAGTCACTACAAGTAATTAATCTAAACAGTTCTAAATACATCAAAGCATAACAAAACAACTAGCTATCAATGTCCATAAGTCTCCTACTGATCATCACTTTCCTGCTGAAATTCCTGCACATCTGAAATGTATTCCCACGGAGTGGGGTAAGACCAACGTCCCAGTGAGCATGAAAAGTGTGTGCAGTGTGGGGAGACAACCAAGAACCATCACAGAGACATATATATTCATTCAGAGCATCACAAATAGAGGCAATTAAACATGATTCATCATCGTTAAAATAATGCTTGTGATGCAATGCATGACTATGAGGTGTTGTTACCTGACACCCGGGGTCTTTTCTCTGTAACGTGACTGTGACTGTGGTTGAGCGCTCAGCCATGTAACCAAGGACCGTCGTCCAGGGCTACCTATGATTAAGTCTTAAATATTATCATTCATAAATTATTCTTGGTTGGGGACCCATCTCCCTCTTGGCCATGAGTTTGATGTGGTTACTCCATCTTTCTTAAATAATTTTCCCGAAGGCCTGTGATGGTCAATGACCCTGTGATAGCCTGAAGGCACTATGATGGCAAAAAGCCCTTTGATATTTAAACTGTGATGGCTAAAAGCCCTGCGATATTTAAACTCATGATGCATGACTGTGATGGCCAAAGGCCCATGATTAATCTTTATGAGACTATAAGACGCTGTGATGATCCGAAGATCCATGAAATTCATTCAATGATGGCCAAAGGCCGATGATTAATCTTTGTATGAGACTATAATTCAGTAACACAATTATTCCCAAATTCACTACCCTAGGGTTTACCATTCAACTCATGAAATCATCAAAATGCAATAATATATTCCACATTCATCAATTCATAATTAAAATAAACAATATTGGCAAGGGAAGGAAGAATAGGGAGCATACATAAGAGAACAATCAAGAAAACAAGTGAGTGAGAATCACACTCGCCTCCATGGAGAAAAGAGAAGAAGGAATGGAGGAATGGAAGAATGGAGTGGAAGAGGATGAAGATCCAAGCTCCAAGAGATGGTAAAGAAGCCTCCCAATCAAGCTCTCCATCTTCTCCTAACTCCCTCTCTCTCTAGAATCGCCCCTCTCTCTCTCTAAAACCCTAGAAGTGAAGAAAAGTGAAGAAAAAGAAGTTGAAACACATTTTAAAAGGACCAGGACGCGTTCCTGCGCTCAGGATGCGCTCAGCGCAGCTAGAGAGCAGATTTCCGCAATTCACCTCTGTTTTCTGCGCTCAGGCTGCGCTCAACGCATCTGGAGCGCAGGAAATAGATTGGAATTCCTGCATTCTTTGACAGCTTTCTCACCTGGGCAAGAATGCGTCTGTTTGGGATGCAAACGAGCTCGGAATACTATCATATAGCATATCAAACTGAAGCCCTGAATCTTAGCTTTCTAATCCAAGTGGAAACACCTCAATTAGACACCTAAAACTCTAGATATTTGCAATTTAGTGCACCAAGGTCATTAGGCTTAAACCTGAAATCAAACAACAACCTTAGTTTTTGCCCCTCTTTGATTCCAATTCAAATCTCTCCTTCTCAAACCTAATTCCTCTCCTCCAAAACCTTCTTCTAACTTATTTCTTCTCATCCAAACCCTTCCCCACTCTAATTCTTGATAAATCGATTCCCTTAACCATAAAGCTTATTCTTCCACATTTAATGGCTAAGATCTAGGGTGTTGCTTTTCTCCTTAACTCTTTCTCCTAACCCTTCCTTTCAAATTAATTCATCTTTAACTAAACTCATTTCTTTACCTTTAACCACTTTATTCTATCTGACTCCAGTGTGATTCCCTCTAGGTTTGACCTATAGTTGATTGGCTTAACTCTTGGTCCCTCTTCTAAGCTCTTTTAAAACACATGGTTCCAAATGGATTTCCCGAATTTCTTGTCTGAAATCACACTTAACCTCCGAATTCTCACCCTACTTCTAACTTCCCTCTCTTGGCTAGGTTCACCACCTAAGGCTCCTCTTAGGTTTCCTAGGTTCCAGTTTCCGGGATGTTACAGAAAGAACCTACAGCTGGAGTGTTGTGGTTCATAAGACTCATACCGGAATTCCGACAGAATCTCCCCTAAAACTGGAGGTATACCAATTCCAAACTTAACCTGAAACTCAGTAAAACCACAAGCACATTTTAATAACATGAATTCACTAATATCATAATAGGGCCTCCATGGCCAGAACAGAATATACATACACATATACATCAATATTTAACTACTTATCATTACATAAGAACTAATTCAACTAAATGAGTCTTCCATTGGAAGTAATACTCAGCTTCACCATTCCTTTCCCTGCTTTATCATCACCCGTGATCACCTGCACAACTAGAGTATATCCCCGAAACGTGGGGTTAGACTACAGTCTCAGCGAGCACAACTATGTAGACGCAGTGTAGGAGAAATCAATCATATAAGATGCAACACCTAAAACATGCTAACATATAGTTCATAGCTAAATTCTGATTCTTTTCATAATGAAAACTCATTTTAGCTCATGGTAAAGATACATGTACAATTCCAATACACAACGGTTATGGCCTAAACTCATGTATCACAATCATCTCAATATAAATGCAATTATGATGCAACTCACTGTTGTGCCCAGCAGGCATGATCTTATCACTTAAACTGGAGTTAGAACTAAGCTCAGACTACGGGGAACGTCTTCCCCAGGGACGAATCCCACCCATTACTGGACCGAAGTCAAGTTTTCACATAATAACTTATTTTTAACTCACGGCCGAAGCCGGCTTATATTAACTCACGGTCGAAATCGGCTTATATTTTCTCAATGCTCATAATCTCAATGAATTATCAATTAATAAGAATCATGTTGACAAAATACTAATTCAATAGATTACATACATTTCATGTTATTTCAACTTGCTAATTTCATACATATAACCCTGAATAGCATTTTTAAACAATTACATCAACATAATTCCTATTTTTATGCTCTAAATCTCAATAATTATAAACTTATCAATCAATATAAGAACAAAACCCTAACTTCCCTAAGTATCAAACCTAGGTTCTATAAAAATCAATGCATGTACCATTCACAATCTACAAAACATACATAATCTCCAATAACCAATATTTGCAAACATAGAGAAAGGGATTAGAGAGTAGGGATCATGCCCAAGCACACAATAAAAAAAGGTGAAAGTGGGTGAGTTGTACTCACCTCACAGGTACTCAAAGAGAAGGCAATTGGAGTTGAAGAGATGCTTGAAGTGAAGATCCAAGGTCCCTTTCCAAGCTTTCAAGCTCCAAAACACCCATTCCTTACAAGAAATTCCCTTCCTCTCTCTAAACTCTCTAACTTCTCTCTAAAAGAACGGAAGAAGAAGAAGAAGTGAAGAAATCAGAAACTAAATGAAGGGTTTTGAGCCTATAAGTGAATTCTCACTCAAGCGAGATATTCTCGCTTGGGCGAGCGTGTCGGTTGCATGCTTTTTCTTCACATTCTTGCTCAAGTGAACTGTCTCGCTCAAGCGATAATGATCCAGAAAAAGCCCTCTCTCTGGACAATTCTCGCTCAAGCGAGATATGCAAAAACTCAATTTCTTCCCTTTTTGCTGCATAATTCGCTCAAGCGAGATATTCTCACTTGAGCTAGAATACGCTTGTTTGAAGGTGCAAAATAGATCAGAACCCTATCATATAACATATCAAACTGAAGCCCCGGATCTTAGCTTTCTACCCCAAGTGGAATCACCTTAATTGGACACCTATAACTATAGATATTCTCGAATTAGTGAGCAAAGGTCATAGGGCTTAAAACTCAAAATTGAGCAACAACCTTGGTTGAAGCCCAACGGGGCACACTCCACATGAACCATGATGTATCTCATCAATTGACTTCAATAAGACTAAGACTAAGGGTCCTAATTGTTCATGAGGTTGTGCTCCTCTCTATTCCCTTATTTCCTTTGCCAAAACACATTCCTAACTTAATTACTCTTTTAAATCTACCCTTAATACCCATAAATTCTCATTATCCTCGTAATCTTACTCAAAATCCTTCCTCTTTCATCAACTTCTCACTCCCTTTCTAACTTAGCTTTAGTTGGACTTAGGTCCTATTTTTCCAGGATGTTACATGGCTTCTTCCCAAACATAAGCTCATAGTGAGTTTTTGGAACAAACTTGCTAGGTATTTGATTAAGAATGTACACAGCAGTCCTCAAGGCATCTCCCTAATGAAAATCTAGTAAAGAGGAATGACTCAACATACATATCACCATTTCTAAAAGTGTGTGATTCCTCCTTTCTGCAACTCCATTTTACTAAGGAGTACCAGGCATAGTGTAGTGAGATTCAATCCCACATTCATCAAGAAATCTAGCAAAAGGTCCAGGATTTCTACCAGTCTCATCATACCTGCCATAATACTCTCCACCTCTTGTTTGTGGTGATTTTTAGTTAAAGATTCCTATGAATCAATCTGGGACTGGAATCAAGTCCACTAGGTAGGTTCTATAAATTTAAGTGCTTAAAGAAGTAAAAGTAGGAAAAGAAAAGTAAATGGCAATCAAATAAAGAAAAAAAGTAAAAGAATTGAAAGTAAATAATGTATTGAAAGTGATGAATCTCAGACTGACATACTTTTGGAATCTTCTCTAATTAGCAAGTAGTTTGTGTATAAATGTAGACAATATGCTTTTTCGAGTGAATCTAGTATACAGAGTCCAAATGTTTTCGTCCCTATGACTTGCTAATTTACCCTATTTATAGACTTATACCTCTAACGGTAAACTAATTTACAATAGACACGTATAAAAAAATCCTAATTGCCTAATCTTTGACCGGACAAGTGTCTTCCTTTGATTAGATGTCTTCCACGTGTCTGCTTCTCTCCTCTGAGCCTTGATTCGAAGTTTCCTTCAAAGAGTCTTCAAGTGCAAAGCCTGGCTCGAAATCTTCAAGAAAACTTAGATGTCTAAGTCCTTCCTCAAAATCCTCTTCAAAAAGTCTTAGTATGAAACTTCTCCTTGAAACCTTCCGTTGTCCCTTTGCTCGAATTTTTGGTCTGATTGTCTCCCTGGAATAATTCGAAATTACTGAGTTCTTTACCATACCTTCATATTTTCAATCTTTCACTAAGTCTTTTATTTCGAATCATTTTCTTCGAATTCGAAAATTACTACTGATATGCACACTCCCCAATTATTTGATTGCCTCTATTTAACACATGCCACGTGGCAGCCTATTATCGGTTTTATATTTCACATTTTTCTTCTGTAAATGTTTATTCAAAGACTCAATTAATCCCTTTCAGTTATTGGTCTCCTTATCTGCACATTTATGTCACCTACACATGGCTTTTCTTTATAAATAGAGCTACCCTCTTAGTCTCTTATTTACATTTGAAGAAGCAAATTTTCTTCTTCCTCTTCTTCTCATTCGAAAAGTCTCTTTAGTTTTTTTCTCATTCTTTCTATTTCGAATTATAGAGAGGTTTCTAATATTGGCTATTAAGTTCGACCTAATTTTTGAGTGACTTCATTCAATTAGGTCGACGTAATGGCCAATGTTAAAAGTTTTTCTAACTTTTTTATGGCCTTTTGAGTCGAACGTTGTTGCCAAAATAGGGCTTTTATTAGGTACTCTTCCCTAATAATGCTATTGATTTCCCCTTCAGTTGGGATCCTCTATGTCCTTTGTGACACTCCCAACCCCCTCCATATCCTAATACAACATCCAAGTTAAGGGAGGAGGAAGGTGAGCAAGGGGAAAGCAGCCGGTGGAGATGTTTGTGTCTCTGATGAAGATTTTCGAAAACCATGGCAGAGAAGATTCACCTCCTTTTTGAGATTGTCGGGGATATTTGTCTTTTTGCCGATGACCTGTGGAAACCCCCAGTCAAGGAGAAAAGGAGAGTTTGGTTATTACTTTATATAAAGGATTAGAGATGAAGACTTTGTTAGGAATAGTCTTTTACTTGTATTTTTATCCTTTCCTTTGTAATTCGAAAGTGTTCTTTGTAATTTAAGCAATAGTGAATGCAATTGTTCTCTATTTTCTTCGAATTACTTTGTGTATCTGTAACTTCAATCTTTAACATTGAGACCATTTTTCTTAATATCTTCTTCGAATTCCCCTTATCAATAGTATTCGAAATCTTTAATGATATTGACTAAGCTCATTCAAAATTTGAACATCCTTGTATACAACCTCAGTATTTAATTAAGTCTACAACCTCGAAACAAAAAGCAAGATTCGAATTGCCTGGTACTCTTTTTAATACTCATTATTTGAAATCTTTATCATAATCAGATGTAACTATGAATTCGAAATTGATCTTACTTATCTTTTGAAATCAAACTCTAAGATTCGAACAATACACTTTCATTTTTTCAAATCTTACCTATATATATTTTCGAATCTGGCTCTTAGATAAATTCCTTTGGTAAAAAACTTAGTGAAATTTCCATTACCAACACCTCTGTCAGACCTCACACATTTGATCTTGTTTCCTATTTTCAACTCAATAACAACTTTGAAAGATTTAAAGGCATCCAAGGAACTTGATTTTTCCTAAAGGAGATCTATCAATCCAAATCTGGAATAATCATCTTTAAAAGTGATAAAATACCTATATCCACCCATGGCAGTGGTGTAATAGGTCCACACATATAAGTATGGATAAGCTACAACACATCATCACACTTGTTTGCACCTCTGTTTCTGACTTTGGCAATAAGCTTGCCCTTAATGCAATCAACACAAGTGTCAAAATCAGAAAAATCCAGATCATGAAGAATGCGTTCTTTAATCAACCTCTCAATCCAAGGTCTAGAAATATACCCCAGACGTCTATGCCACAACATAGAGGAATTTTCATCAACTATATTACGCTTGTGCCCAACAATAGAATTAACAGACATGTCGTTCAGATTCAGCATGTAAAGGCCATCACATAAAACTCCTGAACCAACAATAATGAAATTGAAACAAATAACAAGTTTACCATTACCAAATTCAAAAGTGTAGCCACATTTGTCCAAAGATGAAACTGAAATCAAATTCCTTCTCATGGAAGGTACATAAACAACATCTTTTAATAATAAGACATGTCCAAAAGGTAAACATAAAGACACTACTCCTATATCTTCAATAGATGCTCTAGCTCCATCTCCCGTGATAACCTTGGACTCGACATCACTCGGTTTTCTCAGGCTTCTGAACCCCTGCAAAGAATTCACAACATGAATAGTGGCACCCGAGTCTAACCACCAAGAATTGGGAGGAACATCAACCACATTGGATTCTAAACAACCTAGAGCAAATAGGAGTATACCTTCCTTGTTAGTATTCTTCTTCTTAAGAAGATAACGGTCATCTATCTTGTGACCAAATTTCTTGCAATAGGCACAATTCCCCTTGAAGTGCTTCTTCTTGGGCTCCAAATGCATTGGTGCTTTCCCTGCCTGCCTTTGAAACCCTTCTTCATATGTTTAGTGCCAGAAGTAGAAGCAATAAACTGCGCACTATGAGATTTGGTCTTTTTAATTGATGTTTCCTCTTGGGAAATAATGACTATCATCTCATCAGTTGTCCACTCCTCCTTCTGAGTGTTATAAGAAGACTTCAACACATCAAACTGAGAAGGAAGAGATTTCAAAACCGGCCAAATCAAATAACTCTCACCAAGCTCAACCTTTAGAGACTTGAGCTTGTTATAGTAGTGTACAAGCTTCATCATATGCTCACGAACACCACTGACACCGTCATATTTGGTCTTCTCATGAAGATACAAATACTGACCTTTCTGAGCTTTGTTGAAAGTTTTAAATTTCTCACTAATTGACCTCAGAAATTCCTTAGCCTTATCATTTTCTGAAATGCTCTGTCAAATAGACTTCTCCATGGTGTATTTCATCACCATCAGACACACCCTGTTAGAGTGTTCCCACTTCTCACGAGAAGCTCTCTGGAAAATAGTGGACTCAGGAGTAAAAGTTGGAGGCTCTTCCTCTCTCAAAGAAAGATCCATGTTAGTAATTTCCAGATATAGATCTAGAGACTCTTTCTAGTCCTCAAAATTTGCCCCATTCAGAGTTTTGACCGAAAGTCAATTGCATAGGCAAAGAAGCTGGTATCAAAACAACAAAGAAACATTTAATATGCACAATTGTAATGCAATAAAAAATTAAATGTTTCTGAATACACAACCAAACATGCCTATAATATAAAACTTCTTATCCACTATGATCCCGCCTAAGGGTCCCGAACCATAATCAATAAGAAATATAAAATATAACGCACAACTCATGTCAGAAGAAATCTAATACCAATAGGGTACTTGACAAAAAAATTGACTTCAAACAAAATTAAAAGCGCATTGTATTAAAAAAACAAAATACATTAACAACAAAATACCGATACGGCATAATTATCATTAATGTAATATAAAATTAATTAGAGAAATAATTAAATTATTTCATCCACACAAATTTCATATAATTGTACCCACGATTGGTGAGTTCACAATCATATAAAATTATATTACCCATGCTTAACAAAATATAATAAAAAATATATTATGCATGAACAACATATTAAATAAGCACAAAACATATAGTAATTAATACAAATAAGGGTAAAAAAAATTTTATTCAAGTATAGATATGCTACCAGGGAGAGCTATACAGCATACTAACGTGTTGTCGATATAACAAGCAACATGTATAAAAAATTTCAGACCCAAATCCCGAGAGTATAATATTTAAAATTAAGTTTTATTCTCAGAATAATTAAAATAAAATACTTACAAGTATCAAAAAATTACAAAAAATATACAAAATATACATAAAATTAATTATTTGATTTTAAAATAAAAAAATAAAATTTTTCTAGTCAAGATAGGGGCCCACGCGCCCCCATGCGCATAGGCCTGCGAGTGGGCATGCGCACCCACTGGGTTGGGTCTTCCTCACTCGAAAACCAGGAAAACGGGTCGTACGACCCCGAGCTTGAAAACCCGACATGATCTGCTATTAAAAGCGGCGACAGGCCACGATTTCCGGCCATAGTCACCTCTTCACGGCGATTCGAATCCCCTTATCAATTTCCTGAATGATCGGTTCAATTGTGTGCAATTATAGATATAAAAAATTGGTTTTTTTTGAACCCGTGAGGAAGAACGGTTTCAATGCTTGCAAAATACCCAACGAAATCGCACCAAATTTATACACATGATTCGAAATACATGCAGAAGAAAAACCCTTATGACAATTTGTTCAATTAATGGATAAAATTTGAGTTGCCATGTTCGAACGGAGAAGAAAAACGGTTTCGAAACTAATTAATAAACGTCACTCGCAATATCCTACACAACATGTACACAGTATGATAGATATCCTACAATGAAGATTCCTAATTTTTCATGCACAATTAGTGAACAATTTTATCAATATATCTATATGGCTCTGATACCAGTTGTTAGATTTTCATCGTAATAACCAGACAATAATCAATAAGATACAATATTATAGCATGTTCAAGTAAAGTTTAGAAAGAATTGTGTACCCGGAATCAATGAGGGATCCATCCTTGGTGTTCTTGAATAACGTGAGAGAAGACTACTCTTTTTCGGGTAGGAGTTGAAAAGACAGAATACAAGAATAGGCATATCGTATGAACGGACTAATGTGGTACCGGTTCTATTCCTTACCAGTGGAGACCAGGGACCTCTCAACAGGCTACTGAACAGTCCAACCCATCACGGACCATTCATAACAGAAGCCCAATATACATTATCCATAAATTAATAATTGTGCAATATAATTTATATTAACATATTATCAATTAATGTTAATCCATAATAATAATAATAATAATAATAATAATAATAATAATAATAACAATAACATAGAATAATTATATAAATATAACATTAAATTCCTTTTACTTGAAGTGTGCATATATGCCATCCGACTGGGACTGTAAAATTAGGAGGAGACAACACAACTTCCACTCGCCAAATTTTTATTTAATTAATTATTTAAATCAATTAATATACAACTCCACCAATTTACTTTGATAGAGCTAAACCCTAGATCTTCTTTCAAGAAAAGCTCTAAACCACCAACGGACGAACTCTGTTCAATTTCATAGCAATTTTATTTGAACAAAAAAGCAAATATAAATATTCAAATTAATTTCATTCACTCCTATCCTTTATGGTGACAAAACAATCATCAATTTTAAAACCTTAAGAAAATAGTGAAAGCCAAATCAGTAAAAGTGTTTGATGACCGGAGCAGCAAGAGGACCTGAATGGTGAGGCTAATAGGGATGACACAATCTCTAGTTCTATAGATGGAGAGACGCTTGAAAGCGAGCTTTGGTCTAGCACTTGTAGCGACAACAATAACCCAAGGACATGGGCGGAGGTGGGTTCTTGAATTGTGTAAGGAATTAATTCCGTGATTTTGTTAATCTGTAAGAAATGGGTTACTTTGTCCCCATAATTTGGGACTAATTGTAAAGACAAATTTCAATGAAAAACGTCAATGAATCCTTAAAATTAAGAAACTCTTGAGATTGTTAGAAAAATTAGAGATAGTGAAGTAGGAACCACAAAGTTTGAGACGTGTCACAAAAACTCTCCAGGATTTAACAGACTTTTCCAACCAATAGGCAGAACAACCATAAAATGAAGATTAATGTTTAACCCATGAGTAATCTCAGAGATGGAGAAGGGGATGATTATGGAGGCTACCTCTACTAGGTCAAGAAAGTAAAAGGGTTTTTATAATGAATAGGTGTAATAGAAAAATAATGAATTGATCAAGTCAAAGTTTATTCCATTAAAAAATAATAAAATTAATATTAATTTTATAATTTAAAATAAATCAGTTTATTATATTTTTTCACGTAGGTAATGTGTGACTTATCTCTTTAGAACTTTTGAAACAGATACAAAATATCCAACACTTTTAACATAATTTTTATTGTTCAAGGATTAATTAATCAATTTGAGGACTACTTTAACTATATATATGTACATATTTAAGTAGATACCACAATATTTTTTTCTTAAAAGGAGAAGTTTGACTAAAAATCATTTAAGAAAAACTCTTTAAAACAAAATGTACTTTATTTTTTATAAAAATATTTTTAAAAGTAGCTTTCATAAAAGCTACTCTCATTAGTTTTTAATTATTTTTTTATTGGGAATTCCTTACAGGTACGGTTGTGGATTTAACTATTGGGTTGAGATATGTTACTAGTTTTTAATTTAAAAGTAAGTTTTATGTTAAAAAATCTTAAACTATCAATGTACTAAATAATGTATAATTTATATGTTCAATTTTAATTTAAACTTAACTTTGATCTTTTAAGTTAAAAAATTGGATTAAAGGTGCTTTTATTCATTCAATTACTTACACCAACTAAGTCTTTTTAAAAAAAAAAAAAATGGGAATCTTATAACTATGGAGTTCACCCTAATTAAGAAGGCTAGGGGCATGTAACTTTAGAATTAGAACTTATTGCAAGTAAAATTCACCTAACATATTGAGAGACCACTTTTATTGCAACAAACTCCTATTGAGTTTACATCAACTAACTTAGAAGCCATTTTATTTTCCTTGCTATTTTTTTAGGGTACAATTTTTCCCTTCTATTTTTTTATTATGATTAACATTTCACTTTTGCAACTTGTGATGCTTTCTAATTATGGAGAAAACAATTACGGGTAGCTAATTTTATTATAATTTAATTGAATTTGTATTTTTAGGTTTTATTAGTATAAAAAATTACAAGATTATTTAATGATATATTACCATATTATTTAATAAATTTAGGACCCGTTTGGTGCACAGGATAAGAGACAGAATATGATAACTTTATCCTATCGTATCACTTATCATGTGTTTGTTGGACCAATATGATATGATAACTTTGTCCTGTTGCTTATCCTATCATTTCCTCCTAGTGTAATTCTTATCCTGAGGGGGGAGCTGGGTTAGGGAGTGATAGGATAGGATAAGATAAAAAAATTTCTTCCCCATTTATCCTCTCTCCCCCTCTTTCTCTCTCCTCCCTCTCTCTCTCCTATCTCTTTCCTCTCTCTCTCCTCCCTCTCTCTCCTCTATCCCCCTATTTCTCTCTCCTATCTCTTCCTCTCTCCCTCTATCTCCATATCTCTTTCCTGTCTCTTTCCCTCTTTCCTCTATCCCCCCTCTTTCTCTCTCCTCCCCATCTCTCTCTTGCTCCCCCTGTCTCCTCTCTCTCTCCCCCATCTCTCCCTTATCGCTCTTCCCTCTTCTCTCTCCTCTCTCACCCTCTTTCTCTCTCTCCTATCTCTCTCCCCTCTCTCTCTCATCCTTCTCTCTCCTCTCTCTTTCCTCTTCTCTCCCCTCTCTCTCGCCTCCTCTCTCTCTCCTCTCTTCCTTATCTCATCCCCCTCTTTCTCTCTCATCCCCCCATCTCTCTCTCTCTTGCTCCACTCTGTCTCCTCTCCCCCTCTTTCTCTCTCCTCCCTCCCTCCCTCTCTTTCCCCTCTCTCTCTCCTACTCTCTCTCTATAATAACGATTTTTTGTGGTAATTTTGATATTAACTTCAATATTTTAACAATTTTATTTTTTGTAAAATAAATTTAAATATTTTTTAATAAAAAATAATTTTTATTCATGTGTGCTTGCTAAAAAGCAAAAAAAATAATTTAAATTTGTAATAAGGGTAATTTTATCATTTTAGTATTCTTTATATCCTATCCTACCATAATCTGTCCATCTCAAACGTAGGATGGGATAAAATTATCATATTTGTCTTCTTATCCCGGTGTACATCAAACATAGGATAAGATTAGAGCTTATCCTACTCTTATCCTATCATGTCACTATCCAACTCTCTTATCCTATCCTATCATATCCTATTATGTGCACCAAACGGGCCCTTAATGACTAAAATCCTTGCCTTCGGCCCTATTTAAGGCATCAAAGGCTTAAACATAAAACGGAAATGATATTTGTACATTGGACAAGTGTACACTCATGATACACTAATCCAGCTATCATGTCTCTTTGTTTTTACTTTTATTTTTTTTATTTCTGTCTTTTACTTATTTTTATAATTTTTATTTATTTATTTATTATTACCTTCATTTTTTTATTTATCTCATTACATAAAAATATAAATTAAGAAATATAATAAATATGTTTATTTATATTAAATTTATTGTGTTTTTTTCAATATATTATTTATCTCTCTATTTTATTCATTTGCATTTTCACTTATTATGTCTTATTAAGAATAAAAATAAAAAACGTAATTAATATTCTCTTGAATTTCTAAATGTTAGAGATATATAAATAGAAACAAAATTATGATGGAATAGATAAATAGGAGGGGATTTGGAATGATTGGGTCTTTGTGTTACTACTATGTTATTGAGTAAACCACCACTTTAGTCTCTGAAAATGTTGACACCCTGTCAATTTAGTCCTTGAATGGAAAAAACTCCAAAAAAAAGTCCCTAAAGTATTCAACGTCTGTCATTTTGGTCCTTCTTGTACTGCGCGTAACTTAACAGTAACAGAGACGCTGACGTGTACTCTTAAGTGCCAGTGTGGCTTGCTGATGTTGATCTAAATCTGACATAGACACTTTCAGGGACGAAAATAAAATAGTTTTCCTAGCCAAAAATTTCCCTCCACGTTCATAACCCATCACCTTCCTTTCTGTACAAGTCTCCAACCCAGAAGCCCTAGAGAAATCTGAGAGCATTCAAGAGTGCGAGTAAAGAGGTGAAGAAAAGGATTCTCCCAGCTGGTTGTGCCCTATAATCGTTGTGACTGGGACGTTGTTGGAGCTAAACATTTGCCCTATTTTCGTCTTTGAAGGTACGTTTCTGAAGTTGAGTTTTTTTTCATGCTTAATTTAACCTTGTTTTCATTCGGATGTGTTGAGTGTAAGATTGAAGTATATTTAGTCTGCAATACTCTTTCTAATGTGCTTCCACTATGTGTGATATAATTGTATATGTTTGAATGTGGGTTAGGTTGCTAAATATTGGTCTCTGTTTTGGTCGTTAGAGGATAATAAGCTTATTTTTGGGGTTCTATAATCTTAGTTATCTGTTAAATATGCTCTATGTTTTGCTTTTGGGTTTTTACTTGGGGAAATTTACATATTTGTTTTTTTTTTTGCAAAATGCAGAATGGATTTCATAACACCAATATTGCACCATGGAGGGAAGTTGCTGAGAAATTAGCAAAGGGTGCTAGAGTATGTAGGGGGTGAGGTAGATGTGTGGGAGGAAATAGATTGTGATTTATTGAATAGGTTTTTGATCATTGATCTTTACAAGTTACACAAGTACCATGGTATTCAACATTGTTATTGGTTGTATCCTGAACGTGATTTGGATATTGGTTTAAGGGAGATAAGGAAAGATTGTGATGCAGATATAGTAGACTTGTGCCTAGCTTCTAAACAAAATAATGGGGAAATTGAAGTGTTTTTTGAGCACCCAATTATTCTAGATGAGTGTGTTGTATTTTCTAAAGTGGTTGTGGATGAACAAACTGGTGAAAGGGCTATAGACAATAATGTTGAGGTTGTAGGTAAAGAACCTAGTGAAGGGGATACAAACACTAGTGTTGAGGTTGTAGCTGAAGAACATGTTGAAAAGGATGAGGAGAGTCTTGTTGATGTTGTAGTTGAAGAAGCTGGTGAAAGGGAAGAGGAGAGTCTTGTTGAGGTTGTAGTTGAAGAAGCTGGTGAAAGGGAAGAGGAGATCCTGATGAGGTTGTAGTTGAAGAAACTGTAGAAGTGAGTTCATTTTTTGATATACATAGAGATAGGTATGAGAGTGCAGAGGATACTTATATAGACCAACTCCAATAGTGAGTGAGGATGATGAAGAAGATTCTCCTATAGTTGTTGAGATCAGGAGTAAGAAGAAAAATGATGATTGTGCTGCAAGAAACACAGATAAAGGGAAGAATGTGCAGGGTAGTAGTTTTGGCAAAAAAGGGAAGAAGAATGTTGTTGAAAGTTCAAATAAGAGAAGAGTTGTGACAAGAGAAGAAAACAGTGAAGATGATGATGAAGGCAATCCTTCTCCACCAAGTTCAGGAGGTGTGGGACATAGGCAATCATATACACAAA
Organism: Sesbania bispinosa; assembly: GCA_026901365.1. Classification (NCBI taxonomy): domain Eukaryota; kingdom Viridiplantae; phylum Streptophyta; class Magnoliopsida; order Fabales; family Fabaceae; genus Sesbania; species Sesbania bispinosa. The sequence continues at coordinate 184,499 of QLOH01000991.1, forward strand.
ATTTGAATGTTGGGGGAGTTGGAGTAGGGGAGGTTGACAGTGATGATGGGAATAATAGTTACCATTTTGAGGAGTTAAGATCACCTATCAGCAGTGAAGATGAGAATGGTGGTGGTCAAAGGCCTTTGTATCCTCAATTCAATGATGGTGCATCTTTTTTCCATGTGAAGCTTGAAGTTGGCATGGAGTTTGACACTATTCAACTCTTTAAGACTGTTGTAAAGGACTACACAATCTTCTATGGCAGAGAATTGAAATGGGTAAAAAATGACAAAGAAAGAGCAAGGGCTAAGTGTAAAAACAAGCAGTGTGGATGGGAGATTTTCTGCAGCAAAAGCTCACTCAATGGATCTTTCCAAATTAAAACATTTGTTGAAGAACATAGTTGTTGTAGAGGCTTCAGAAATTCTCAAGCAAGTTGTAAGTGGGTATCATCCAAGATAGTCCAGAAGCTCAGAACCCAACCTGCTCTTACTCATAATGAGGCATTTGATCATATGAGGATGGAGTATGGGGTTTATTTAGATGACACAGAGAAAATTGGTTGAAGGAAGTGAGAAAGAACAATATGGCAAGTTATGGGACTACTCACATGAGCTACTTAGAAGCAACCCTGAGAGTACTATAAAGATGGATGTGATTCCTATCCCCAATTCTCAACCATTGTTTGAGAGACTGTATGTTTGCCTTGAAGGGTGCAAGGGGGTTTTTGGCAGGATGCAGACCATTTATTGGTCTTGATGGATGCTTCTTGAAGGGTTATTTTGGGGGTCAGCTACTCTCTGCTGTAGGACAAGATGCAAATAATCATATCTTTGTCATATCATATGCCATGATGGATGTTGAGAACAAGGAAACTGGAAGTGGTTCTTGATTTTGCTCCAACAAGATTTGGGTGATCACACACAAGACAAGTGGAACTTTATGTCTGATATGTAGAAGGTAAGTCTACTGAATTGTATAATTTTTATTCAGTTGATGTTAAGTGAACTTTAATTTAGTTTTGATGTGTCATAGGGACCACATTGAATATTAATTATCTCTTTAGGGACTAATGTGACAGCAAGTGTGTACCTATAGGGACTAAAATGAAATTTTAATTGTGTTGTGTAGGGTCTAATACCTGCTATGCAAGAGGTCATGCCTGGCGTGGACCACAGATTTGTGCAATGCACATGTGGAGAAACTTTACCAAACAGTTTAAAGACAAGGAGTTGAGAACAGTTGTATGGGAGTGTGCAAGATCAACAACACCAACCCAATTTAATGCCACTATGGAGAGGGTGAAGAGAATCAATGAAAAGGCTTGGGCCTATTTGGACAAATGGTCTAAGGAGGCTTGGACAAAGGCATATTTCAGTGAATGGCCCAAGATGGACAACATAACCAACAACAACTGTGAGGTTTTTAACTCCAAGATTCTGAAATATAAGGGGAAAACTATTCTAACTATGGCTGAGGAGGTAAGATGCTATATAATGAAAACCATGGTTGCAAACAAGCTTAAGTTGGTTGGGCACATAGGTACATTAACCCCCTTGCAGCAAAGCAGACTTGATAAAGAGAAAAAGGCAAGTAATGGTTGAACACCAATTTGGTTAGGAGATGGAGATGGGAATAGGTATGAAGTGCAGTCATTTTATGCCAAGGTGGATGTCAACCTCTCCACCCATACATGCACTTGTAGATTTTGGCAATTGACAGGTAATTTCAAAACACTTGATTCTAATTTTTGAACAGTTCCTAATATTTAATTTGCAAACATTTTTTTAATCATCATTTGCAATTAGGTATGCCATGTGCCCATGCAATTGCATCAATTGCTTGTAAGAATTAAAACCCTGGAGACTATTGTCATGGTTATCTAACCATGGGGTCCTACAATGCAACTTATTAGCATTTTGTGCAACTCACACAAGGGGAAATGCTCTGGGAGAGGACAGATTATGATAAGCCTGCACCACCACCCATCAAGAGAGCTGGTGGCAGGACTAAAAAGGCCAGGAGAAAGGATGGAAATGGGGGCTCATTCCAAAACAACAGATTGAAAAGATCATACCCATAGTGTATTTGTTCAAGATGTGGACATCCAAATCACAACACTCGAAACTGCATGAATTATAGGGTGCCACCAAATCCAAGGGCTGGAAACCAGTGGAGGCAACTAAAGTCCCTGTCGGTGAAGGTCATGGAACTGAAACACCTGTCAACCCCACAACACAACACAAAATGTCAATCCCACAACAACAACAGAAAATTTCAATCAACCTCAAATTGAGATTGATTTAACCCAATCTCAACCAATAAGTCAACCATCTCAACCCCAACCTGTGCACATCAATCAAGTTATGATAAGCTAACACTCATTGATTTCAATTCTGACTTGGTTTTAAGCTAACACAAGTGAGGTTTGTTTAATCTTGCAGGGATTTCCACCTACACCAAACCAACATTTAGTCTCTGCTGCACCAACTCAGAAACTAGGTTGGTAATTAGCTTATCTTTGTCATCAGTTAGCTTTATATATAACTGCACCATATAACCCCCTGAATAAGTCTATTTCTTTTCTCATTTTAGGCACCAATGGGACAAGGGTGACCTAACAATAACTTCAGCAACACTCCTTATAGACCACTTGGTTTGATTGCTACTACTTCGGTTAGGCCTACTTACAGGGGTACTACACGCAGAAAGCTGCCAACTAGAGGAGGATTATCAATTAGGCCACATGTTGGGGGAGCTAGACCAAGTGCATCATCAAGCCCAAGTGTTGTCAGTCCAACTTCTACTACAGGGCTTTTTCTGGGAGCAAGTTCATCATCAAGGCCAAGTATTGTCAGTCCAACTTCTACTGCAGGCCCATTCCAGGGAGCAAGTGCATCAAGCCCAAGTAATGTCAGGCCAAGTGGAACATCTGGTCCATCTTCTACTGCAGAACCATTTCAGGGAGCAAGTTTTTCCACTTCTAACAGATTCATGCAATTCATGCGCACACCAGGATTTCGTCCTCCTCCACCAAAAAAACCTTGAAGACAACTTAGTTAAGTATCTCTTAATTACACTATGATTGGTATTTTGGGATTTAAATTTAGTTAGGCCTTCAGTTTTTGTAATTAATCATGTCATAATCAGTCTCTTTTGATGAATGTTTTATGCATAACAACATTCAGTTTCAGGCTTTTTAAGCCTTAGATGGATGCTATATTTTGTAATGGTTTATATATATGACAGATCAAAGTGCATTATGCACCTTTTATCTTACATTCTTAATTGCATATTTGTCATTATGTTGAACACATGTTGAGTTTAATTTTATTGGTCATCTATACAAACATTTAATGAATTTATGTGTAAAACAGAAATTTAATATTGTAGACCAAAATGTGCATTGATAATGTCATTCAATAAAAAGGTCAATACATATACCCAAAATCACCACAATGTGAACCAATTACAAAATATCCCTGAAGGCACTAAATGCCTAACAACTTCTTAAGTGCCTAATTTTATCCAAATTAGTACCACAATCACTAATATCAACAAACAGATACACATTAAGGTCACTAAATATTTTAAGCCCATAATTTCACTTTGCATCCCTTCAATCTGTGAGCTTAAGCGCATCCTCCACAATTCTTCCATAGCCTTTCCATCATCAGCCACATCATCACACTCTTGATCTACCCATGCAAAAAACTTGCACTTTAAATGTAACGCCCTAATTTCTAAACTTAGAAGTAATGCCCGTTGGAGACACTATCCCTGAAGTTCTTGAAATCATTTCGTTAAATTTTTGATATCATCATACATTCGCTCAAACTTTCCAACGATTAGCTTAAGCAATTACAATACAACATCAAACTCCCTAAATAAGAGTGAATCTTACTTAAACTTAGGGAAGAATCCACACTTGGAGAAGTGTGGTTCAATGAACTCATACTAAAAATCCTGCAGAGTCTCCCCTAAAACCGGATAATTACCAAATTCAGCTTAACCTGAAAATATGCAAAACCAGCACATTCCAATATCATAACTATCATAGCATTAAAACTAAGCCTCAGTGGCCAACTCAGAAGTAAATATACCTATATAATTTACATTAATACACCTCGCAAATAACCGATTAAGCAATATACAAATACTTTGGGAAACTACTTCTATTAAACTAATCTTCCAGCTGAACTAAGACTCAGCTCCACCCTCACCTTAACTGCCTCAACCTCACCGGAAGTACCTGCATCACTAAGATATATCCCCGAAACGTGGGGTGAGATAATAATCCCAGTGAATACAACCACATGCATGAATGCAAGAAGCATATATCAATGACAATTAACAATTAAACAAACTTCTTAGAACATAATTCAAGTAAACGGATAGGTGAGACATACGGTGTGGGGAAAGTTAATTACTGACTAAATGTAACCATCATCATGATCATAACTAAAAGCAAGTAAATGCACTAATGATGCAACTCACTGCTGTGCCCAGCAGGTATGAACTTATCACTTAAACTGGAGATAGAACTGAGCTCAGACTACGGGAAACGTCTTTCCCGGGGACGTATCCCACCCATTACTGGACCAAAGTCAAGTTTTCACATAATTATTAGTTTTATTAACTCACAGCGCAAAGGCCGACTTGAATTAACTCACGGTCGAACCGGTAAACATAAATCGACAGTTAAACCAGAATTTGAACATTTCGAGTGTTTCGAGACTTTCACAAGTTTCGTAACTTTCGTAACTTCGAAATTCAATAGCTTTACAATCGATCCAAGCATAATCTAATCAAACTCATTGCAAACATCATAGTTCTATCCATTTTAATCTCATAGAAAGGGAAACAAAGGGTGGGTGCATACATAGAGCATTTCGTAATCTCGCTACTTTTGTAAGTTTCGCTATCCTAAGGTTTTCAACGAAATCACCGATCAAACGACTCAATCATACACCACAATCAACAATCTAGCTACAATATACATATAGAAAGGGAATCAAGATAGTAGGGTTCATATAATGGAGAAATCAAAATCAAGGAAAAGTGAGAATGTGTGAGTTATACTCACCAAATCTAGAAATTCAAGAGGAGAAGGATGTTTGTGGGTGAAACCCTTGTTGTTTCCTTGCTCCGAATTCGTTCTCAAGCTCCGATATGAAGTTTCTCTCTCTAGGGTTCGCGCTCTCTCTCTCTCTAAGATGAAGTAGGTTGAAGAAGAAAATGAATATCTGACTTAATTTTCGCACCAACTATTTATACTGGACAGCTGGTAATCGATTACCATAATGATGTAATCGATTACCAGAGGTAAAAATTACACTAGAAAACGTTTCTGGAAATCTGGTAATCGATTACAACCCTTGGTAATCGATTACCAAAAACTCAGCCCTCAGGTAATCGATTACGTAATCGATTACAAAAAATTCAGCTCTCGGGTAATCGATTACAAACTCCCTGTAATCGATTACCAGAACCCAAAACTCTTCAATTCTAAGTTAATTTCCATAATCCCCATTCAACCTCTAATTACTAAACACAATTATCTTATTTTTAACCTAATGAGTTATTAAAACTTTTAGTTAAGGCTAAAAACTTGGTTTTATACTTGAGTTTTAACTCATAGCTCCTCAATTAACCTTAATCTCTCAACTTATTTTCCTTTAATTACTAATACTTAACCCTCTTATTTTCAGTCTAATAAATTATTAAAGTTCCTAATTTACGGGATGTTACATTCTACCCCCCCTTTTGGCAATTTTGCCCTCAAAATTGTACAATAAACAGAATTTAAAACTACCTCAACTAAAAAGTTTCGGAAATCACTCCCGTAGCCTGGTGAAGTGTATCCTAGAATCTAGAAATGAACCTAGGGTCCCTATCGGATATGGCGTTAGAGGTAATGTCATAGAATTTGACAATTCTCCCTAACATACAAATCTGCTAATTTGCTAAGGGAATAGGTACTCCTAACTGGTAGGAGGTGGGCTTACTTGGCCAGTCGTCCTCATTCACCAAGATGGCATCACAAACAGCTTGAACTCGAAGCAAACCTATCACAACGTCCCTAACTATACTCTCCCACTTCCGCTCAGGGATTACTAATGGTAAAAGGGTTCCTAATGGTTTTAATGTTCTATATAAACCTGCTTACACACTAAACACTTAAAAACATAATCTACTACATCTATCTTCAGTTTCCTGATACATCCTGGTATAGTCAACATGTACAGAAAGCTTACCTCTATTAGCTTCCTCTAACATCTGCTGCCTGGGGCTACCCCCTTTAGGGACACAGACTCTCCCTTGGGAGAGAATCATCCCATCTTCTGATTCAAAAACCTCAATTGTGGTCTACTCCTCTTGGAGGCTTGAGTCCAAACTCTGAGCCTCCCTGATTAGAGCTCTTAGCTCATTAGTGATCTCATTTAAATAGAGTCTGACACTATGCCCTCCAATTGCCACACCTAAACTTAGGTTCCTGAACTTCTCTAACAACTCCTTTCATGTATCATCACGAAGACACATGAAGAGACTATCTACTCTATTGGAGTATACTTGACTGGCTTGGTTAAACAACACACTAGATAAAATCTATTAATAGGCAAAGATTCCACGCAACGACTAAGCAAGGACCTTAATTCCATACCCCAAACCCATCAACCACTTGCTGGCTTTAAATTTTATGTTCTTAATGATCTAGATAGGTTTGAGAAACTCCAAGTAGTTTTCATGTTTATATTCTAAGTTCTACTTATATTACTAACACTAAGTCATGCACACATAAATACTCAATCCCTCGAATCACTAAGTCTGTGCTGGCGTAATTATCCAACACTCACGTCATGTTCGAAGAATTAAGTTCACATAATCACATAGGCAAACACCGAACTCAAGTGAGAGTACAATCACTCATTCTTCTAAGAAAATAACGTAATCCTAACAATACTCATGCCATAAACGTAGATATAATACCTACCGGTTACAGCATGAACACAGTAAATTCTCCTATCTTCCCATAATGGGATCTTTCTCTAACCCACCCTACCGATTGGGGTTTGTACTTAATTTGGTTCTAAGTTTCATTAGAAGGAGAGTGACATAATGTCATCCACATCCTAGTCCTACTATGAATAAGGATTTCTAAATAATTTTAGAGTTCTAATCCTAATGAGTGTGCCTAATAATATCTCAATCCCTTCCTAACACTCTGGCTAGGCCTATCCATGCACAATCAAATCTAACTTTCAGGTTGGGTACAAGTACAAAGTGCCTTCTATGGACTCTCGTGGCCTGGATATAAAACTACCCCCTTAAAGCTTCAGGCTCTTTCTAATATTTCTCAATATCTTAAATCTTGATTTCTCTCCTAGAGACATCAAGTTTACATTTAGGCACCTAACTAATTTGTTTCCTTTCCCCAACAACTCCAGAGTTATTACTATTATGGTGTGAAAAAGAACTTCCTATTTTTGTTTGGAATGTGATCCTATGTAAACATGGTTATGTTACTAGCTTATAAATATTTGGTGTAGAATACTAGGAATTTCTCTCATGGAACTCATGGATGAGGCTAAGTATTTGGGTGACTGGGAGAACATCTATAGCTATTGACTAAATCCTTAACTAACTCTAGGGTTGTCTGTTAATCTACTTGTTCTACTCATTCTCCCTTAAGACCTCAACTATAAATTCCTTCCCTTTCCTAATTAATTCTAAAAATCTATGTTATTCCTGTTACTTTGTTATCTTTAACTAAGATATTTGGTCCACTTACTTTCTGCCTAACAATTCTCTCAGGTGATTCCTAATTCTTTTCTACACAACTTCCCCTAATATGACTTAATTGGGACTTTCCTATCCTTACTTGGTTGTGGGTAAATCTACACTACCTTATGCAATCTATACTAGAATTCTTAACTTCCTTGATTAAGGTTCCTCTCCCTTAAGCGATTTATGGCTAAGGTTTCGCTCTACTGGTGTTAATAAATTGAATTGGGTGATTTTCGATGGTGAAACTACTGAGTTGGATTTCCGAGAAAAAATTGTTCATACCAACTAACCTGACTAAAAGCCTTTACCTAATTCTTCTCCCGAGTACTTCTCCGAGTCCTCGAGGTTTAAAACCGATATGGTTAGACTGAAGGTATGGGTGAAGTGTTCTTATTCGATGATTTCTAGATTTTCAGGTTCTTAAGGCATCACTTCCTAATATCCTTAAGTATATTCTAAAGGTAAAAAGAAGAGTGAAGGTATGGTTCCTTCAAGACAACTTACTCAATTGGTATAGTATAAGGAGGTACTAATTGTAACTCCTGAGAATATGGTATATTAGATAACTGAGAACTCACTATCTTTTATATGAATCTCTAACTTATTTATCTCCTAAACATGTCCCCAAACTCCTAGTGGTTAACAATTAGTGTTGTAGTCTTAAGGTATAAGTATGGTGTCCTCTCCTAAGGGTTTATATGATATTATAGTTGTAAGACTTTGTCTCTAGGGTCACTAAGTGTTCTCTAAATATGGGATGAAAATGTGAGGAAATGGTAGTCGTCATGACTACCTACCCGTCTGGTAGAGTCTAAAGATCTATCCATGTAATCCACGGACAAGGCAAAGAGTAAGATGGCTAAAAGAATTCTCACTCGCCTGACAGTTCCCTGACTACTATCAGGGTGGCTTAGGAATACACCTATTCCTACATTGCCTCAAAGAAATCTCAATTTCCTAACCCTTCTAAGTTTTAGATCTAAATGTCTATATGTCCCTGCTAAGTTTGCTGACTTTAGGTAAGATCTTAAGCCTACTTAAGTTAAAGTCCTCTATATACTTTCCCAATAGTTTGGAATCCTTTTGGGTGCCTATGCTACCACTGGTTTACCTTAAGTAGAGTTTTATCTTAACTTGGACTATAGTCCGTACTCCTTCTAACGTGACCTCACAAGGGCTTGTCTCAAAAAGAAACTTAAAATATGTGAATTACTACCTAACCAATACACACACACATATTCTAACATAATATGGTATAAAACCAACAAACCAACATTACAATTCAAATAACAAGACACACAAAACATTCAAATCATACAGTTTACCCAATCAGAACTACTTTATAAGTCAAAACACAACCAGCCTCTAAAAATACGAATTAAACTTAACTAACTGCCTTAAGAGTGCCTAATGCTTACTAGGGCTCCAGGGTTACATTCTCTAAGGATCCTAAGGTAAGGGTTCCATTTTCAAATTGACCTAAGTTACTCTCTTTCTAATACAAGAATGGGTGGCTTTACTTTGTTAAGGAAGTATCCTAACTTCCGGACCAAAGCATCCTACTCACATAACTGACCATAATCTCCATTTACATACACACCATAGGAGTGATCAGTCCCTATAATGAGTACATGTATTAGAAGATTATAGTAAGTCACGGGAAAACTAACCTAACCAACAGTCCAATTGGATTGAACTGCTCTGATACCAAAATGTAACGCCATAATTTCTAAACTCAAAGTAATGCCCGTTAGAGACACTATCCTTGAAGTTCTTGAAATCATTTCGTTAAATTTTGATATCATCATACATTCGCTCAAACTTTCCAACGATTAGCTAAGCAATTACAATACAACATCAAACTCCCTAAATAAGAGTGAATCTTACTTAAACTTAGGGAAGAATCCACACTTGGAGAAGTGTGGTTCAATGAACTCATACTAAAAATCCTGCAGAGTCTCCCTAAAACCGATAATTTACCAAATTCAGCTTTAACTGAAAATCAGCAAAACCAGGCACATTCCAATATCATAACTATCATAGCATTAAAACTAAGCCTCAGTGGCAACCTCAGAAGTAATATACTATATAATTACATTAATACACCTCGGCAAATAACTGATTAAGCAAATATACAAATACTTTGGGAAACTACTTCTATTAAACTAATCTTCCAGCTGAACTAAGACTCAGCTCCACCCTCACTTAACTGCCTCAACCTTCACCGGGAAGTACATGCATCACTAAGATATATCCCCGAACGGTGGGGTGAGATAATAATCCCAGTGAATACAACCACATGCATGAATGCAAGAAGCATATATCAATGAATATTAACAATTAAACAAACTTCTTAGAACATAATTCAAGGTAAACGGATAGGTGAGACATACGGTGTGGGGAAAGTTAATTACTGACTAAATGTAACCATCATCATGATCATAACTAAAAGCAAGTAAATGCACTAATGATGCCAACTCACTACTGTGCCAGCAGGTATGAACTTATCACTTAAACTGGAGTTAGAACTGAGCTCAGACTACGGGAAACGTCTTTCCCGGGGACGTATCCCACCCATTACTGGACCAAAGTCAAGTTTTCACATAATATTTAGTTTTCTTAACTCACAGCGCAAAGGCCGGCTTGAATTAACTCACAGTCGAAACCGGTAAACATAAATCGACAGTTAAACCAGAATTTTGAACATTTCGAGTGTTTCGAGACTTTCACAAGTTTCGTAACTTTCGTAACTTCGAAATTCAATAGCTTTACAATCGATCCAAGCATAATCTAATTCAAACTCATTGCAAACATCATAGTTCTATACCATTTTAATCTCATAGAAAAGGGAAACAAAGGGTGGGTGCATACATAGAGCATTTCGTAATCTCGCTACTTTTGTAAGTTTTCGCTATCCTAAGGTTTTCAACGAAAATCACCGATCAAACGACTCAATCATACACACACAATCAACAATCTAGCTACAATATACATATAGAAAGGGAATCAAGATAGTAGGGTTTCATATAATGGGGAGAAATCAAAATCAAGGAAAAGTGAGAATGTGTGAGTTATACTCACCAAATTCTAGAAATTCAAGAGGAGAAGGATGTTGTGTGGGTGAAACCCTTGTTGTTTTCCTTGCTTCGAAATCCGTTCTCAAGCTCCGATATGAAGTTTCCTCTCTCTAGGGTTCGCGCTCTCTCTCTCTCTCTAAGATGAAGTAGGTGAAGAAGAAAATGAATATCTGACTTAATTTTCGCACCAACTATTTATACTGGACAGCTGGTAATCGATTACCATAATGATGTAATCGATTACCAGAGGTAAAAATTACACTAGAAAACGTTTCTGGAAATCTGGTAATCGATTACAACCCTTGGTAATCGATTACCAAAAACTCAGCCCTCAGGTAATCGATTACATAATCGATTACACAAAATTCAGCTCTCGGGTAATCGATTACAAACTCCCTGTAATCGATTACCAGAACCCAAAACTCTTCATTTTAACCTGAAATAGAATTCTAAGTTAATTTCCATAATCCCCATTCAACCTCTAATTACTAAACACAATTATCTTATTTTTAACCTAATGAGTTATTAAAACTTTTAGTTAAGGCTAAAAACTTGGTTTTACTTGAGTTTTAACTCATAGCTCCTCAATTAACCTTAATCTCTCAACTTATTTTCCTTTAATTACTAATACTTAACCCTCTTATTTTCAGTCTAATAATTATTAAAGTTCCTAATTTGCGGGATGTTACATTAAATCATCATCCTGACAAAAAAAAAACCATGTCTCTTAGTTTAAAGACAATGTGGAAATGACTGGAATTTTGTAAACAACCACGATGAAGGGAATTTCTTTTTTAATCATTCTTATATAAAATATTTCCTCTCATTATTCGTTCCTATTAATATTTTAATTACAAGAGTGTTGTTTTTATAATCACGAGTATCCTCCACAGGGGCAGTTGTGCTCTTGCTAACCGTTTTCTTTCCTCCCCTTTTACCACACTTTAATTTTCTTTTTTATTATTATATTAAAACAAATTATCTCATTATTCATTCATAGTCTTCTGTATCATTACATAATTTATCTCTCTATTTTATTCATTAATGTTTTATTTATTTATTATCTCTCTATATATTCTATTCATCTATTTATTCTCTATCCTAAAACTGTTCTCCCAATACACGTGTCACTGATTCTTAATTTCAGTGAAATGATTTTTTTTTATGAAGGCCATGTATCTTCCACAGGAGGTAGTCATTTCTTGTCATTTTCTTTTTTTTTTTTACTTTTTTATCATACATTCATTTTCTTTTTTTTAGTATTATTAATAAAATATTTTCTCTTATTACCCGTTTCTATAAATATGTTTCATTACAAGAGTCATTACTTTTTTAAATTCTTTTGTTATTTAAGATGTTAATTTTTGTTCACTTTTCCAATATATCATATGTCTGTATGTGGGTATGGGTATTTTCCAATATATTATATCTAACGCACTAAGTTGTAAGTTTACTTTTCAATGTTCATCTTGAGTCTCTATTGGCCATCCCTCTAAAATGCTATTTTATTTCCACACTGGATATTCCATTCATTCCTAAGGATCTGCCGCATTACCCACACCAGGTGCCGAAGGACATGAGCTGTCCATTTTCACAGTTATACATTTCGTAGGGGGCCAGCCTAATTTTTGGGACGTCTTTCCACTATTTTATGCGAGGTCTCATATGTGTGCATCACGTGTGAGTAGGCTGTGAGGGCATGAGCTGGCTGGTGGGTGTTCCTTCAATCATTTTAGTTGCTTCTATCATTTATATTCAATTGGTTGATTTTTTTGTTGGACACCAATGTCAGCCAAAGACCCTGAGAATATGTGTTTAATTGAAGTTGAGCGGATGATGTTGTTGAATGGAAAATCACTAAAGGATTACCATGATATGCCATTTGTTGATTTGAACTCCACGAGTATCATTGGAAATGCCTTGATCATGAATGAACTCAACTCTAATGACGCTGAGATAAGTAGATTGCACAACGATCATGTTCACCTATTGAACCCAAATCAGCAGGTTGTTTACAATGAAATTATTGCAACTGTAAATGAAAATGCAGGACGCTTCTTCTTTGTGTATGGTCATGGTGGGATTGGCCAGACGTTTTTGTGGCAAACACTATCATATAAGTTGCGATCAGAGAAAGCAATTGTCCTGAACGTTGCATTGAGTGGTATTGCATCTTTATTATTGCCTGGTGGAAGAACTGCTCATTCACTTTTTTGTATACCCCTCACATTAAATGAGGATTCATGTTGCGCAATCCACTAGGGCAGTGCAAAGGCTGAATTACTTCAAAGGACTAGCCTTATAATATGGGATGAAGCACTTATGATCAATCGTTTGTCTTTTGAAGCACTTGATTGAACATTGAAAGATAACATGAGATTTAGTATCCTTGATAGTTTAGCCAAGCCTTTTAGGGGTAAAGTTGTGTTGGGTGGGGATTTTAGGCAAATCTTGCCTGTTGTGCCTCGTGGTAGTAGGGCTAACATTGTTATGGCTACAATTAATTCATCAGTTTTATGGAAAAATTGCAAGGTTTTGAAGCTATAAACGAACGTGAGACTTCCGTGTTTGGCACTCGATCAATCACGCGAAGAACTTCGTGAATTTGCCAATTGGATCCTTGCAATTGGTGAAGACACTGCTGAAGTTGATAATGACAAGATCGGGACTGTCAATATCTCGACAGATTTATTTTTATTATTTTATTAAAATATTTGATAATATATATAAAACTAGCATCACCCACCCGCACCCGTGCGAATGCACGGGTATCTTGTTAGTTAAACAACGAAAATTGTGCACATATAAAAAATATTTCTGTATAAATGTGTAAGTAACATTATTCATTTAAGTACTTTGATACCGATGTCAAAATTTAAAGGCTGAAAGATTAAGCAGAAACATAAAATCATGAATTAACTTTTCTTTAAAATTTTTAGTTATAAAAGAGATTGCATCAATGCATCAATGTTTTTATATAGATAACTCGTATGTCTTGGGTTCAAACCTCATGGCATTCCTTGCACACCAAAAAGAAATATAGATATTCGGTCTTTTAAGTATGATTGAGGGGTATCCTTAGTTTCCACACCCAAAATATGATTAAAAAACGGTGAATGTCATGTGTTATACATTTTTACCATCATTATAAAATATATAAAAAGGTTAAATATGTTTTTAGTCCATGAAAATATAGTAAAATTTGATTTTAGTCTTTCATTTTTAAAATTCACATGTTTTTAGTCCTCTTTATTAACTATATATGCTTTGATAAGTCACTTTCGCAACTCCACTATGACCTTTTTCAGGTAAAGATTTCGCAGGAAATCTCTTGGGATTTAATCTCTAGAAAAATCATTTGCAATCAATTTTCAAAAAACCATGATTTTTTATATAAAATATTGTTGTGAAATTTATTTGTTTTACTGTAGAAAAATTCATAGTAAATTTTTCGTGAATTTTAGAATCTGAATAAATTTTCATTTGAATTTTGAAATCTGCAAGAAATTTCGAAGAAAATAGAAAAATCTACAAGAATTATTGTTACGTCATGACTTAGTTTAATATAACTAAGGACGGGGACAAAAATCATGTGGTTACAAAAGATAGAGAACCAAAACCAAATTTCATTATACTTTCAATGATGAAAAACATATTTAACCCAATATAAAATAAAATACACTAAAACTTAGTGTATATTTTGTTTACAGTTGAGTAAAATTGATTTTAAAATAAATTATTGTGAATAAATGATACACATTGGAAGAGAGTAATTTAAAATCAATTATATGAAATTGATTCTACACTTTGACTAAGTGAAAAACACACTGACACAAGAACGTAGCCCCCAAAAATTTTCAATCTTTTTATTAATTATATATATCTCACATAAAATTTTACTAACTATTAATCTGGCTCCCCAAAATATTTTATAAATTTTATAATATTATATATTTATAATTCTTTACTACTTATTTTATGATTTTTTTAAATTTTTTTCCTTATTTCCTTTTTTATATTCTTTATATTAATTATTTTTCCTTATTTATAGACCATAAGATTCCATTCAAAATTAATATTTGAATGTGATTTTTAGGACTGTGATAAAAATAAAAATTTTACAATAAAAAATTCTTTGATTTGATTTGAATTTTACTTTTAGGATTAGATAATAAAATTAGAAAAAAAAAGATGTTTTAATATTTTAGTTTTTAAAAATTCATATAACTTTTAAATTTATCCTTTTTGTAAGTCTTTTTTTTCCGATACCTTTTTGTAAGTCAAATTCTATTTAACTCCCACATTAACTAACCTAAAAATTATAAATATTCAATAATTATGATGGATAAATATGAAAAAAAGAAATGCTTTTAAAATTTTATAAAAATCTTAGAAAAAGAACTAAATAATTATCAAAAGAAATCTATAAAAGGACAAGAGAGTAATTTATTTCGGCCCCAATGAAAAATCCTGTCAATTTTATATTTCAATGTATATACAAGAAAACCTTGAATTCAATTTTATAATAAATATAATAATTGAAAACCAATGCCATTAATTAAACAAAAAATGGAAAGAGTACAAGCATGCTAATCGAAGATCGCTTCTTGAGTATGTTTTGATGGTAGTTAGAAATGCTTCCTACTATCAAAGGTGGGAGTAGTGGCTGGACGATATTCAGGAACTAACCGTCCAGACTTGAATCGCACTCCGCAAGCATTGCACAGTGTCTTAGGTCCCAAAGGCCCTACCCTCCATTGCGGTGTCTCTTCCGTCTTGCAATGGCTGCACCTCTTTTTTACCCATCTCACTCTCCATTTCCGCTTCTGATGATAATTTTTCGTCCTCCTTTTCTTCCTTGTAAACCCAATCAATCCCTGCAGCAAAGACTCAATCCCAATCCCATTTTTTCTCATTTCTTCGTCACGGCTTTGGTGCTTCAAATTCATCTCCTTAGGTGATTGGCTGGCCCTGGCATTGTCAAAATAATAATAACTTTGGTGCTCTGGCGTCAGCTCCAGGTCGTTCAAAGATATAAAATCATCAGGGGAACTTAGATACCATTCCATGTCATGTATTGAGTAAGGTGGGACATAAAGTTGGCTCTTTGGCAGTTCCCTGAAGCTGCTTAGGCTTAGCCAGCCACAACAATCTTTCTCTAAGTTATTTGAAGTAAGGTCTTGAAGGTCTCCTATATCCAATTTGCCATCATCCACAACCATTAGGAATAGTGCCTGAGTAGAGAGACTAGAGAGAAAGCAACTTAATACGGAATGAGCATAGCGGCGAATATATATATGTATGTACATGGAGACCAAATTGAGGCACTAAGGCAATCTAATTACGAAAATTGAAGAGTTACCAAACAAAGAGGTACATTTGCTTCGTTAGTAAGTTTCTGATATAACATATAAGTGATACCGAGAAGTTTTAATGATTTAACGCGCATGTGACGTGGTAGTTCAATGAATGCGAAATTTGATTGGTTAAGTGACGGTATACTCTCCTGGACTGAAATAAACATTCAATTATCTATATTTGACTATAATTAAATTAAGAATCGTAATAAAAATAATCAGAAGACAAAAGATTCAACCTTCGCAAATTATATTTCGATGTACTGTGAAAATTACAGGAAATTAATAATGAGGAGCAAAAATATTTCCTTGGGGTCTGTTTGGTTTAAACGAGGGGAGGGAATGTTTGGTTTAAACGAGGGGAGGAAGAAATTTTAATGAAGGGGAGGTGAGGTGAGGTGAAATGATATTTTATCTTATTTGATTTGAGGAGGTGAAGTGAGGGGAGAAAAAACCTTTATTATTTGGTTCATAAGGGGAGGGAAAATAAAACTAATTTACTCTCATACCCTTTGGTTTTTATATGAAACGAGGAATATTTAAGTAATTTTTATTGTTTTATTTTAAATCCCCTTCTCTTCCCTCTAAATCCCCCACTTTTTTGGAGGGGAGACAAATTTTATCGAGAGGGATTTTAGCCCCCTCCCCTCCCCAAATATCTCATTCCCTCCTAAAAAAATTGAACCAAACACAATAACTCTCTTGAAATCCCTGCCCTCCCCTCCCCTTCCCTTCCCCTCCAACCAAACAATACCCGAGGGTTGTAAGGTTACCTAGGACTCTGGTTTTCAAAAAATATACATAAATATTTCTTTAATTTACTAGTTTAGCAAATTAAGATTTTGAATTTAAATATGCGTTATATTGTATTCTACACTTAAGCAGAAAAGACATTCAGTATGTAATAATTTGGTCTCTAATTTTATTGCCTTCTATGTAAATATATTTATTTATTTGGATTTAATTGATTTTTTTTTAGACTTTTCTCTGTTAATGTTATTAAACCAAAAGTCCAAAACGCGTAGGTTGCTATCCATGTCTCTACAGCTGTTGTAAAGACTTTTTTATTTATTGGTTAAATATTTTTGTCCATGAAAATATGGTGAAATTTGGTTTTGGTCCTTCATTTATTAAAATCACATGCTTTAGTCCTCATTGTTAACTATACTCTGTTAAGTCCCTTTTACAGCTCCACTACTACGATTTTTTTGGGTAAAAATTTATAGGGAATTTATTGCAATTTGTTTTTCTAGAAAAGTCGTCTGTATTAAATTTCCCAAAAAACTACAATTTGTTTACATAAAAATGCTGTTATAAATTTTATTTGCTTTGTTGTACAAAAATCTTTAGTAAATTTCTCGCAAATTTTAGAATTTAAAGAAAATTACCTTTAAATTTTGAAATCTGCAGAAAAAATCGAAGAAAAATACATAGAAAAATCTATAAAAAATATTGTTGCGTCATCACTTAACAGAATATAACTAATGACGGGGACTAAAATCATGTGATTTTAAAAAATAGAGGACCAAAACCAATAAAAAAAATAAATGAGGGACCAAAACCAAATTTCACAATATTTTAAGGGATTAAAAACATATTTAACCCTTTATTTATTTTTTATTAGTTAAAACTTAAAACTTACTTAACATAGGGAACACATTATGCGTGAATCCACTGTGTAGGTGTGATTCAGTCAAGGACTCAAGGTATCAATATCTTTCTCTAAACATTTAGAATGTTCAAGTTATATTTTCATTTTCTTTGGGACAGAATGTATATATTTTAATTTATTTATTTACTCAATCCAATAAACTAGCTAATAGTTTATTTGCCTAGCTTATAAGTTAATTTGACCAACACAAAAATGTTTGATAATGTATCTCAAAGTAACTTATTTTATGAGTTTCTCTAGCTTATAAGCACAAGCTACTTCAGCGAGCTTGTAGCTTATTTAATTTTCTTCCATTACCATCATTTATATTTTAATACATTTCCCTTATTATCCTTAATTTCTTTTTAGCTATTATTATCCATTTTCAATTTTAGTGACAAATATCTTTCAATTTCTTTTACCTATTATTACCTATATAATAAGTAATTTAAAAAATATGAATTAATTAAATTGTTATTTTCTTTTTGCTATTTTATGAAATTATTTTTATATTGTACTATTTATTTTAATATTTAATTAAATATTTTGTCACTAAAAAGTTTAATAAAAATTTGGTTATTTTTTAAAAATCTAAAATTATAATTACATAATAATATATTTGTATCTAGAAAACACACAAGTATAATTTATACAATAAAACTTGTATAGTTACGTTCTTTTATGTCATTTTACATTTACCGACTAGTTTATCAACTAGTTTTACCAAACACTTCTAATTCAAAAAACTAGCTTATCAGCTAGCAGCTAACTTATCAACTAGGGCTGAGCAAAAACATGGCCGACCGTCACCCTCACTGGCTGAACTGGAGAAATGATTATTGGGTGGGTTAAAGCAGGTTTTCGGGTAAACGGGTAAACAAATTCGGATTAGAATGGTTATAGTCGCTCAGGCTCGGGTGAAGAAAAAAACAATTGTCGGTGATCGACCCGACCGAACTATACAAGTTATTAACGCTAAATTTGGGTTGGGCCCAATTACTATCAGCAAAAGAGAGGTCCAACCCTAGCAATAATACCATACTTTCAGTCTTTCACCCCCTTCTTCTCATTTCTAGTCGCGGCCACATGCAGTCTCTCATTCCTGGATCCATAATCCTGACTGTGTCCAACCACCATATCACTATACCTCCCTCCTCCACCGTCCCTTCCAGTCTCCACCGTCTCATTGTTGCGTCCCCACCGTCCCGGAGTCCAGCGTCCTCGTCCATCCCGTAGTCAACACAACGCCCAGTCACTATTGAAAGGCCATCCTGCCGCCGTACGTGAGCTCGATCAACGTTGCTGTTAAAGGCACAAGCACAATCCGAATCATCCTCGACCCACCGTGGAAGCGTCGTCATCGCTAATCTCAGTCACATGTTCTTCATCTCACCCCACCGCCCTGTCACTAACAATGGAGCGACTTTGTACCCGTGCGAACAAGTGAATGTTTCCAGGTAATAATCCCTTTGTCGGAAAGTAAGTGAAATATGTAATTTGATTTTTCTAAAGTTAAATACTTATTCATCAAATGCCACTATTTGTAAGCAGAAAGTAAGTGAAGAAACAGGCAAAGAGCATTTAAGCAATCATATCCATGTCGAAAATCGCGTTTGGGTTATGCCCAACTTGAGCAGAATATGATTAGTTTGTGAAACTTTTAATCTTAGCCATTCAAGTTTCATTTTTATTAACTTAAGTCAATTGTCAAAATGTGCATAGTTGGTGGAGATGGGTCCTGAAGCTAAATTCTCCCCCGTCATGAACTGTGGAGGACCGCCCGATTGCAAATAGTGGCGGGAATATGGATGAAAATTCCCAACAAGTTTGGGAACAGTGTGTAGGTATAATAAATGCTCTAGATCATTTTTATCATAGTTGGTCATGTAAATTAAATATTAACGTTAATTTCACAATTATTGCCAGGTCTCCATTAAACAATCTGTGTCACAAGGGGAGAGACTTGAACTAGATGAAGACATTCTAGTGAAAGCCTTGAAAGTTCCAGAGCACCCCGGACGTGTTAGGGCTATGGGTTACGGGGTACGTAAAAGTGATTACTACCCACGTGTTCCACGAAAAAAGCCACAACACCCAATCTGAAATTGATACTATGAAAAAAGAGATGAAGTTCCTCTTGGCTAGATTGGAAAAACTCGAGAGAAATCAAAAGGAGCCAACAGAAGAAGTTATGGGTGTACCTTGTAATAGTGTTAAAGATAGTCATCCACCAATCATCCCTGAGGTAATATAAGTTAATACAATTCTTTATTGCTTCATGATAACTATATTTATAATTCTTTCATATGTTATTGTTTTAGGGTGTCACCCCATGTGATTTATATTCAAATAACCCTTCATATCACATGGTTGGTAAGGGAAGCGTGTATAACCAACTAGGTGTTACCCTACATAATCATCCACTACCTGGTGATCATGTGAGAGTTGGTGTTGAGATAGTACTTGAGGGAAATGCACCATTGCCTGTACCTAATGAGGATGCAGGGTTGTTTTATTGGATGATGCATTAGGTACTCATGTGGCTTGACCTATCGGGCTAATTGATTTAAACATTAAGGTATGTTATAGTGTATGATTATGTTTCTTTCCCTTTAGAGTTTGTTTGCATTATTGAAAATTAATTGACTTGTACTTTCCGATCTGCACTTTACTAAGCCTCTCACACAGTCCAAAGAGGATGAAAAGAACACAAGAAACACAAAGGAGTCTGTAGCATTGGGAAAACAAGAAGATGAAAAAATGCCTGCAATTCCAAGTGGTTTTGGTTTTGAGACTAATACACATTGTAAATTTCTATATTGCTTTATCAAATCCTCAATGGGTCGTGGTAAGCAATTTACTGTTCCAATGCCCAAAGACATATTTAATATGAATATGAGGAGATGGTTCCACTTTGTTGGATTGGATTTCTTAGAAGTGAGTTCTATATGTTTGATTGGAATGGTTGAAACTGAATTCTGACAGGTATTTAGCTATTTGGGGAAGCTGAAAATATAGGGGAAACTCTGTCAAATTTTTTGTAGAATTTTTACAATCCTTGGAACTAATTTTACCATTTAACGAGTTACTTACTTACAAATGTATAGCTTTGAGTCTTCCCTTGTTGGTTGTTGTACTTAATATGTTGATTCATTGGAATTGCAAGCACTAAGTTTCATACAATTATTTTGCTATTTGGAGAACCTTAAAATATAGGGAAAACTCTGTCAAAATTTTTGTAGAATTTTACTCATTCCTCTACACTAATATTTTCCCATATAAATTAGTTAGTTGTTTACAAATTAAGATTAAACTTTGTCATACTTGTTTGAATTTTAATTTTATTTAACATATTGAATGAAATTTGTTGTCAATATCATATATTGCAGAATAAGAGTTTAGGCATACAAAATTGATGTTATTAGATGTCAAGTTTAGGATACCGAAGCTACTGCAGAATTAAAAAAAGAAAGGTTTTTATCGCCGTTCCTTGAACACAACAACTATGGAATCTTTTTTTTTTTTGCTGCTAGTTTTTTATCGCAGTTCATTTTCGGAATCGCGATAGAAAAACTGAACTATTATCGCGGTTCCGAAAAATGATCGCGATAATATCTTTTAATCGCACTATGCAGTAACGTGGTTAAAACCGCGATAAAAAGCCATTTTTAACCGCAATAACAAAGAGGCCAACATTATCCCTTTTTGCAACTAGAAAATGATTGCTTTAGTTTGAATCCAGCAAGACCATGGAGATAATTTCAATTAGCAAGGGGATTTAGGAAAACAAGGGACAAAATCAATGAGACCTTTTAAAGTTTCACTCCATTAATGGGTGATTCAACTTGTTGAAGTATATGAGAAGGCGGTGCTCCGAGGCACGACAAAAAGAACGAGGAGGCACCAATGGATTGGGTGTAGTTTAGTTGTACATGAATCGTTCGCTGATGCAGAACTCACCCCCGTGGAAATGGAGGAGTATGGTAATTTGTGGTTGTTATCAGAGGTTTTTTTTTCTAGTAGGTACAACTAGATGCAGTGGTCGAATCTGTCATTTGTGGTATTCACCATCTATGAATTTCTTATGTGTAGGTTCCGATTTGGCCATGAATAACCAAAATATATGATGTGAAGTGCCTTGCGAATGGATTAAAGAGCCAAGAAAGTATTGGGTTCCGATATAGTTTACATAGATTGCAAGAAGCAAATGATCGAAAAGTAGAGAATAAGAAGAGAAAGGAACATCCACCTATGAGTCTCTGACCGGGTCTATGTTCATCAACAGGTACATCAATGGGGATCTTACCCAATTTTCCAAACTTTAAGGGACTATTTGATAAATGCATATTAAATATATGGTCAAATTAAGTGATTGTCTTAATTTGGTCACCAGTAAAAATCTCAACCGCTCCTTAATATCTAACAGTAAATAAGAGTGATTCATCCCATAAATCACCTATTGGGAGATTCACTCTAGTCGCAGCCTAAAGTTATTATGTTTTTCAATATACTATTTTTCTATTTATTTATTTATTGATGTTTTCACTTATTTTATCTCTTATTGAGCGTAAAAGTAAAAAAAAACATAATTTTTCACTTTTATCTATTACTATATCTATTCCTATTTATTTGTCTCAATACATTGGAATATATATTACATAATAAAGTAAATATGTTGATTTATATTAAAATATATAACACCCATGACACATGTCTTGATCTCCCATTTTCTCTCTCTTTGTTTTTACATTTCCACACTCATTTCGTTTTCTTTTTTTTCTTTTTTATGATTTCTTTTTTCACATTTTTATTTTGTTATTATTATTTCAAAACACTTTTCCTCATTATTCATTATCTATTTCTATTTATTTGTTTGATTATATAAAAACAAAAATTTAAATATATAAAAATATGTTAATTCACATTAAATTTAATGTGTTTTATCAATATTATTATTTTTTTTTATTTTACTCATTAACGTTTTCACTTATTATCTCTCTTGTCTATTTTATTTATTCATTTACTCTCTGTCTTAAAATTGTCTCTCTAGTACACGTCACATTTCCTCACTTCTGTTTTTGAACTTTTTAGTTTTTTTTCTCACTCAGGTAAAATGATTTTTTATGAACCACAAAAGTCTTCCACAAGAGGCAGTATTAAGACAATTTCTCTCATTGTCCGTTCTTATTTATCTGTTTCACCGCATAAAAAGACAAATTAAAAAATACAATAAATATATTGATTTACATTAAATTTAAAGTGTTTTTTCAATATATCATTTATCTCTCTATTTTATCCATTAATATTTTCACTTATTATCTCTTTTATCTATTCTTTTTAACTATTTAGTGTCCTTTTGGTTTATAGTTGAGTATAATTAATTTTAGAAATGAATGGTTGAGATGAGTGATGTGTATTTTACGAAGCACGTTTGACGGAAGTGATTTAAATCAATTATGCGAAATCATGGTTTTGCACTGTTGCAACAGTAAAATAAACAAAGGCTTACTATATATCTTAAAATTGTTTCCCAGGACATGTGTCTCGTTTTTTCACTTGCGTTTTTTTTAGTCTTTTTATTTCACTTCAATAAAGTGATTTTTTATGAACTACGAGTATTCTCCGCGGAAGACATTATTGCTCTTATCATTTTTTTCCTTTTAGTCAAACTTTTATTTTCTTTCTTATTATTAGGGTTAAATGTGTTTTTAGTCCATGAAATATAATCAAGATTTGGTTTTATTCCATGTAATTTAAAACCAATGATTTTGGTCCTTCAAAATTGAAATTATATCAATATTGTCTTTATTGCACAGTTTTGCTATACATTAGCTACGAAATTTTATCAATAAGGACTAAAAGGGGGTGTTTTCACTTTTTGAGGGACCAAATCCACTGATTTTGAATTACAAAGGCTAAAACCAAATCCCGATTATATTTCATGGACTAAAAACATATTTAACCCTTATTATCATATTAAAACAATTACTCTCATTATCGATTCATTTTTAGTGCTTCATTACGTAAAAACGCATATTAAGAATTACAATAAATGTGTTGATTATACTACATCCAATTTGTTTTTCTCCAACATATCATTTACCTTTTTATTTTATTCATTAATGTTTTAATTTATATATGATCTCTCTTATCTATTTATTCATCATCTTAAAATTGTTTCCCATAACACGTGTCACCTTTTCTCATTAGTGTTTTTTTTTTTAAATTTTGTATTCTCACTTGATTAGTAAAGTGATTTGTTTAATTTTATGAACCGCGAGTATCTTCCACGGGATACAGTCCTGCTCCCGCCATTTTTCTTTTTTTTCCCTTTTACTATCAAATTTTAATTTTTATTATTATTATATTAAAACGGTTTCTCTCATTATTCATTCATGTTTATCTGTTTCATTAAATAAAAACACATATTAAGAAATACAATAAATGTGTTAATTTACATTAAATTTAATGTATTTTTTTTATATATCACGTATCTCTCTATTTTATTCATCAATATTGTTTTCACTTATTATCTCTCTTATCTATTTTATTTATATTCAAATTGTTCCCCATTACATAACATGTTTTCTCACTTGCTTTTTTAATTTTTTTAGTTTTTCATTTTTACTTCAGTGAAGTGATTTTTTTAGAATCACGGGTAACCTTCACGGGAGGCAATCATTCTCCTATCGTGATCATTGACATCATGGTTGGGTTAACTCTCTCAACAAGGGTTTTTTTCATACACTTTATATAGGTTTAAAGTGATTATGTTGTTTTTAGAGTCCCACATTGCCTAGAGATAAGGCCAAATTGTGGTATATAAGCCTTGGGCAATCCTCACTTTACAAGCTAGCTTCCGGGGTTGAGTTAGGCCTGGTCCAAAATCTAATATGGTATCAGAGCCTATCCTAGATGATCCATTGTTGTTGGGCCGCCACCCGTATAGTTGTCCACGCTCCAGATGTCCACCCCTGGGCGTGAGGGGGTGTGTTAGAGTCCCACATTGCCTAGAGATAAGGCCAAATTGTGGTATATAAGTCTTGGGCAATCCTCACTCTACAAGCTAGCTTCCAGGGTTGAGTTAGGCCCGGTCCAAAATCTAATAGTTGTGAAATCTTAAATCTTAATGTATTTTTTTTATAAAATTATATTTTATCATAAGTTAATTTTATTATAAAAATTAATAATAATATATGTAAAAACAAACATCAACTCGCAACTCAACGTTACCTGTGTGTACTGAGCTAGTGTACCACTTGAACCAACCCCTATTGATAAGTATATTTTTTTTTGTATAAACCATATGTATTCTCCACGGGGGGCAATTTTATTCGAGTCAGAAACATCCACATTATGGTGGGGCTAGCTCGTCCCGTTAAGATTTTTATCCATCCCCACAAGTCTCAAACTTGAGACCTTATTTAAGAGAAAACAAACATGTACTATTTGAACCAATCTCCGTTCATAAATATATGGCAATGTGTAACAATATAGTACATGTATAAAAGTATAAATACATAAAAAGTAGTGTATATACATTAAACCCATTTTATACTATCAAATTTTATGTCATATAACATTAATTGGTCTTTAAATGATGAAATTAATGACTTTTTATTGTTATTGAAGTATTGATTTATTAAGATCAATTTGATTTAATATTAATAGTGAGTTTGTTTTTAAGTTTCCATGACCTCCAAAATAAGCCATTCCTAATGGATCAAGAGAGTTGATCTATCTTGAAGCAATTTAATAGAACAGAGCAGTGGAGGATTTTGAAATACATTGATTTCTACTAATATTTTTCACGTGTTAAATGTTTGTTGATTGGTACCATAGATGGTGTGGTAGATTGATAGTTTTTTTTGGTGAAGTTTTAGTTTTTTTTTTTTTTTTTGGTGAAGGGTAGACTGGTAGTTGAGAATACCTAATAATTTCTCAAAAAATAGAGAGTATGATATCTAGATTTTATTGGGAGGCGGTCCTCACTATAGCAAAATTCATTGGCTCAGCTTTGAAAAGTTTAGCCTGATGGGGAAAATAATACAATAATAATACAAAGCACACTTACACAGTTAATGTAGCTGAAATAAATCTCCTTAACTTGCAAGAATCTACGAAGTGCAACGGCAAATGAATAGCAATAACAAATCACTAAAATCACAAACAAAGATACCAAGATTTTAACGTGGAAAACCCTCTAAGCAAGGGTAAAAACATGGGTCGTCCAGACCAAATAAATAGCTCCACTATGATCAACAAATGGTACAAAAGACTCTTAATCAAAAGCACAAAACAGTGCTAACACTCAGCCAAAAGCAGTAAAACTTACAAATAGAGAGCAGGGAAGACGAAAAGCCCTAAATACACAACACTGTGCGAACTGAATATCTCCCAATTCAGACTCCGTATCAACGATCCAATCATTCAAAATGAAGAACCAGATGTTTCGAACATGCTGTCAAATTTTCAGCCTGATCCAACGGTGAACGAATCTACCGTAGCTTTTACAGTTGCAACTCTGTGTAAAAAACGGGAATGACTTTCTCTCTTCCTCTCTCTCAAAGTCCTCGTGTTCAAAGTGGCCGCAGACCTTTCCTATTACTCTCTTGCTTACCCATTATGACCCTCTCCACTTAGTTAAGTGAGACATCAAGTGGACTTCTCAATTGGGGTCTTCTCTCCACATAGGAAGAGAGATCAATACCTAACATATCTCCCCCTCACAACTATGTGGAGATAACCGCCAAACCAACGATCTCACAACAAACTTCAAACTTTCCTCTTAGTAATGCTTTAGTCATCATATCAGCACTATTATCATCAATATGAATTTTAACCAACTCCAACAGCTTAGCCAAAGCATCACGTATCCAATTATAATCAACTTTTTATGTTAAGATTTATTCACATGTGGGGAAAATATTATAATTGAGGAAGAAACTTCTATAATCACAATTCAATTTAAAAAGTAATTATTTTTTAAATTTTTAAATATTATTAGAACTAAATATTTAAAAAACAAAAGTAAAACATTTATAATCAACAAATAATTATATAAATAATTAATGTGTAATTTTGCCTTGATAATTTTGCCTTACTTTATATTTTAAATATTAATAAGTTTTTTTGTAAAACATTCACTATCATGTTATTTGATTTTACCCTATAAATTAAATATTGCCAATACTTTTCATATATTTTAACATGTAATTTAAATGATTTCTCCTTATTTTTATCTATTATCATTGCAAATGAGAAAACAGTTGAAAAAAATTAATCTACATTAAAATTTAAAAGGTCAATAAAACATCAATATATATATATAGATATATATACACATGAGATTAATATATATATATTGTCAGTGTAAAAAACTTTTACAGGGACATCAAATGATATGCTACTTGTTATAAGCATTTAGCCCCTGTAATTTAAATTCAAATATTAGTAAATAGGAACAATTTTATTAATTGACATCTAAATATTAATGAACTTTTAGGTAAAGATTTATTACCCTGTGACATATTAAAAAATATTATAAAAAAGTTAAAAAAATTTCTATCAATAAAAACATAATAAATCATTGAATTTTTTAATTAAACTTTTTATTATTTTTACACCTAAAAATAATAAAATATGGAAAAGCTTTATAATCAACACATTTATATTAAAAAATTAAATTAAAAGTGTAATTTATGATTAGATTCAAATTGATGCCCCTTTGTAATTGATGCCATTGGCCTTTAAAAAATATGATAACCTCATTTCTTTGACTTTGCCGAAAACTATGTTATTAAGGCCAAGATTCTTCCAGCAGAGCCTGTTATTGTTTGAGCTAATTGTTTCAATCTTTGGGGCAAGAGGCTCCCAAAGCGTGGCAGGACTGAAGCCTACACTACTACTGGAGGAGCCATCGTTAAGCCATTTGCATTTGTTATTTGCACATACACATCCTGCACAGGGTGTTAGATATCAGTGCAAGTAGATTTTAGAAACTCCTCTGGTCATATTTATAAGACAATTCAGACAAAAACACATTTTTTAAAAAAACATGTTTTATGTAATTAATGCGTTGATTTTCAAGAAATTACTCTGTAAGATTACAAGTTTACCCCTATTTAAAATTAAATTCCACTACCATGATAATTGTGTCACCTCAAGACATTTAATGGTCAACAAGGGTAAATATGAGAAAAAACAATAAATGCTTCTAGATTTGTACACTTTGTCTTATAAATAGGACCATGGAAAAAAATAAAACGTTGTCTTATAAATAGGACTGGAGGGAGCATTAAACAAAACAAACTTTTCCAAAATTAGAAGTTTCGTTTTCTCCTTATGAATACTTCAGTAAATTGTGAACCCCCCAAAAAAAAAGAGCTGAGAAGAAAATTTTGTTTTGATTAAATTCGAGCTTATTTTGAGAGAAACAAGAAATATACTACCACTTGGGTGAATTCTACGGTGAGGTACCTTAATAGGTGCCTCACCGTGTACCCATTGATTTAGAGACATGTTAGCAAAAAAAATATTTTTAAAATTTGTAATATGGTCCTCAAAATATTTTTAGAATTTGTAATATGATCCTTTAGGAGGACCATATTGTAAATTCTAAAAATATTTTTTTCTAACATACTCCTAAATCTTAAAAGGTTTTGAGTGAAGTGGGTTTTAAAAAACCAAAATTGCGATGCCCAAAATAATAAGTGAACCAAATTATGAGACTATACCTCATCAGACTTCATATGCAATTGGAACTTCAACTCATCCTTGAAGTCATCAAAATAAAATAAGCCAGCAGTTCAGATATTGAATTATCAAGAGTAAAATTAAACAGACTCGGGGGTATCTGCCAGAGTAAAATTAATGCCACTTGCATAAGAATTCAAATGGAGATACAGTCCATAATGCAGAAGATTAATCACAGAAAAATAATAGAAAAAGAAAGTGAAAATAAAATTATGAGTAACAGTTTCACAGATCATGTGTATAGCACAGAACAAAGGATATGAACAAAAAAAGAGATTGAAAGAGACTCTTCGGTGGCTCTATTTTGAGGCTCACCTTCTTCCATGCTTCTATAATGCTCAAATATGTAGTAGTGATCTTCACTCTAAAAATCTTCACAACCTCGTGCAGAAGAGAGAGAAAAGGAGAGGGAGGTACAATGAAAAGAAAAAAGGGAAGCAAGAAGCTTTGAAGCGTTTTTTGCGGTGCATAAAAAAAGGGAAGCCAAGAGTTGTAGAGCGCTAATTAATGAAAAGAGAGAGACACAGGATGAGATAGTGGGAATTGGAATTTGCAATTGCTCTGGAATCCAATTCCCAAACCCACGGATGAAAATCTCCTGTCTCCAAATTTTGTCCCCTTTCCTATCCTTCCAATCACAACTTGACACATTAAATAAAAATTCCACGTAAGCTTACACTTGCTATAACGCCGTGAACAAAAAGTCGGCCTTCACCTTGGTTATTTCTCTTTATTTTTTTGTCTCCCTCTCCAATTTGATTTCTAGTTATATTACACAATTCTTGTCCAGTCGTCCCGGCTAAGAATTCCAGAGTGCATTCAACCATGGTTGTCTTGGGAGTGGATGAAAATTTCGACAAGGATGTTCGACTAAAGTTTTTGAATGATATTTATACTTAATCTTTTGCAATTGTTTAGAAATCGATGACAAGTGACTAAACTAAATAAATACATTGAGGAATCTCCTCAAATTAATAACTAGAGTATTTGTCCTGTATAATGAATGAGTGGGAGTGGGGATATTCCCACAGCTTATAGTACTTGTTAGGAAAGCTTGTCAAGGGATTTAAGGGTTATTTTTTTTTTGTTTATGTACAAGATATTTCTCATGGCATACATTCTCATACTCATATTAGTTTTATGTCATTATGCTATAGTTCAATGCACCAATAAAATAAAAAAACAAAACAACACAAGGGGAAATTTTTTTTTTACTAAATATCCAAGTTAAAAGAAAACCAAAACAACATTTAATAATTAACAAAATAAGAATGGAGTAAAATTTAAGTTGTAGATTTTGTCTGTGAAATCATTTGGTATGAGCCAGCAACAAACACCCAAGAAGACATTGAAGCAGCTCAGAGAGCTCAAGATTTTCAGCTGGGCTGGTAATTCATTCACATAGTACCTCATTGATTGAAATCTTCATATTTTAAAAATAAAGCCTACAATATTTCTTCACCATATTTACATGTAAAGATGAAAAAGTATAAAAAGATTATAACTCAATCTAAATGTCTTAATGACTGGTTTCTTGATCCTTTGATGTTTGGAGATTATCCAAGCTCAATGAGAAGTAGAGTAGGAAACAACCTACCAAAATTCACTCCATCTGAGGCTGCTCTTGTTAAGGGTTCATTAGATTTTGTGGGGATCAATCATTACACCACGTTTTATGCAAGAAACAATGCTACTAATTTAATTGGAGTTATGCTTCATGATTCCATTGCAGACTCTGGTGCCATTACCCTTCGTAAGTTTCAGAACAAACATTATCAATTTCTTTATTAGAGTGCATTATAATTTTGCTCTTTGTGTTGTCACTAAGTCATTATTTCCTTCCCTTTGCTTTCAGCATTCAATGGCACAAAAGCTATTGTGGAAAGGGTAAGTCTTGCTTAAGTAATGCATTTTCTTTATTATCACTGTCGGAACCGGGGTCACAACGGGACGGCGAAAAAATTTTTGGTTTTCAATGGAGTCGCCACCAATATTTATTTTTGAGGGAAAATATCAGAAAAACCCTTTTAAAGAAAAATGGTCTTTAAAACCAGATTTGGATTCGGGAGTCGATTATGCGTAGGGAAGGTATTAGCACCCTACGACATCCGTCCTATGACGGTTACCTCTAATTAATTGTGCAAATTCAATAACTTTTGAAAAAAATATTTATTTTACCCCTTAGAAAAATCTTTTTATTTTTATTACAGGTTTTTTACATATTATTTACAAATAAAATTACATTTTTTATTTTTTAATTATTGGAAAAAAATTTGGTAAAAGATTTATTTGGGCTTGACGGGGCCGGTTCCCGCTCCTACGTATCCCCAGCTGCAATGGGGAAATCAAGCCACGTAGTTCTGAAGTTTGATTGATTTGTGTTTGATTTTTTTTTTGTTTTTGGAAAGATTGATTTTTATTTGAAAGAGAAGATTGAAAAATATTTTTTTTTCACTTGTTTTTGTTATTTTTGAAATAAGCAATTTGGAAAAAAAAAAATTGTTTGCACGGGGTTCAAATCAAACACTTAGTTTGTTTAATATACCCTTACGATCTTAATAATATTAAAGTCAGCATCCACTGCTCAATTAATATTATTAGTCGTTGCAAAAATTTATTTTTCGTACATTTTTTATTTTTTATATTTTGAAAAGAATTTTTAAGATTTGAAAGATTTTTTTATTTTGAAAAGGAATATTTTATTTTGAAAAGAATTTTTTTGTTTTTTATATTTTGAAAGAATTTTTTATTTGAAAAGAAATATTTTATTTTAAAAAGAAATTTTGGATTTTGGAAAAATAATTTTATTATAACCTATTTTCGCACGGGGTTCAAGTCAACACTTGGTTTGCTCAATAAACCCTTATGATCTAAATAAAGTTAAAGTCAGTATCCACTGCTCAATTAACCCATTTAGTCATTGCATAGATTAAATAAAATATTCCTAAATTTATTAAAGCAAATGAATTAACATTTATTCACAAAGAGAAATAGAATTAACAAATATTTACAAGATAATATTTACAACAAACAAATTGATAACATAATATTCAAAATCTAAAATACATACTCAAAACAAATACACAAATTAAACAATTTTTTGAATTTGAACAAAACTTTATTTTTATCATTATTAATTTTTTATTATTTTATTATTTTTTAAAAAAAGGGAAGGGGATCAGGTTTCTGAAAAAAACCTTCACGCCCCCTTCAAAACACACACACACACACACACTTTTTTCCTTGCTTTTCCTATTTTTTATTTCTGTTTGACTGTAAAATTGGACTCTGATTTGGACTGTAAGTTGGATTTTTTTTTATTTAGCAAAACCCTTTTAATTTCTCACAAATGGTTAGTATAGTTCAATTATGCATCACTGGTGAGGTTTATTTTCACAACAGAACCACAAACTCATTCAAGTCTAGGAATCAAACAGAGCAAAGAAATAGAGTCAAGAAGCTCAAGATAGGAGAAAAAACCTCAAGTTAAATCCTCCAGAATAAACTTGGTAGATTATTCTGCGCTTATTTCTTCTTTGTGCACGCTTCTTGATCCTCCTTTTGATATTCCTTTTTCTCAACAAGCCTCTGTTTTTGTCACCGTGAATTTTTCCGACCCCTCTTCAATGTAGTTTGGTTCCTTTATAGTACTCTCACATAACTGCCATATCTTCCACTTTGAAAAACTCATCCCTAATTTTTCTCCATGATCTTATCCACCTGCAACAACTCTCACTTTCTCCACACATTTTTAGCAACAGACCAAGCAGACCAGATTATCCCCTTTTTTAAATTATTTAAATTTTCAGATTTTTTTTATTTTCTGAATTAAAAGATTTTTTTTTTATTTGTTTGATTTTTTTTTCTTCTAAATATCAAATTTTTTTGAATTTATAGAATCTTTATTTTATTTTTTTATTTTTAAAACTGATTTAGAT
This sequence comes from Sesbania bispinosa, assembly GCA_026901365.1. NCBI lineage: Eukaryota > Viridiplantae > Streptophyta > Magnoliopsida > Fabales > Fabaceae > Sesbania > Sesbania bispinosa. Next base: position 217,047 of record QLOH01000991.1, read on the forward strand.
CTATAGTTTTTTTTGAATTTTTAAACTTTGAGATTTATCTATAAATAAATTTAACAAAATTCAAAATTAAAATTAAAATAAAAGTTAGCCCGGATAAAATTGGGTATTCACAATCACTTTAGTAAAGTGATTTTTATGAACCACAAATATCCTCCACGGGAGGTAGTGTTACTCCAACCGTTTGCGTTTTTCTTTTTCTTTTGTTTTTTATCACACGTTCATTTCTTTTTTATGTTGTATTAAATCATTTCTCTTATTTTTCATTTCTATTAATCTTTATTTGTTTCATTATAAAAGTAATTTTAAGAACCTCGGGTATCTCCACGGGAGGGAGTTTTGCTCCTACCGTTTTCTTTTATCTGTTTTCTCACTTGGGTTATTTTTTAGTTTCTTTATTATCACTTAGTAAAGTGATTTTTTATGAACCACAAATATCCTTCACGGGAGATACTCTTGCCCCTACCATTTGCTTTTTTCTTTTATTATTTTACCACACATTCATTTTTTTTTATTATCATATTAAAATATTCTCTCATATTCGTTGCTATTAATCTTTTATCTGTTTCATATAAAAGTAATTTATTTAGAACATCAAGTATCCTCCACGGGAGGTAGTCTTGCTTCTACCGTTTTTTATTGTTTTCTTACTTGATTTTATTTTTTAGTTTCTTATTATCACTTTAGTAAAGTGATTTTTTATGAACCACAAACATTCTTCACGGGAGGTAGTCTTGCTCTTGCCGTTTGCGTTTTTCTTTTTCTTTTGTTTTTTGTCACAAGTTCATTTCAAATATATCATTTCTTTCTATTTATTCATTAATTTTTTAACTTATTATCTTTCTATCTATTTGATTTATTATTCTATTTACCTTGTATTAAAATTGTTCCTCAATACATGTCATGTTTTCAAATTTTTTCCCACAAAATTATTTACACTTTATTGTGTTTAAAATGATTGGAGTATGAGATCTCAATAATCAATATTTTAAATTTATAATTATATGAATTATGTATTGATTACTCTTTTCTATAATATGACACTAATATGTTATTCACATTTAATAATTGATGTAGTATATTCATAAGTTAATTTTTATATAAAAATAAAAATTTAATAATACATTTAAAAACAAAATATTACCCACTAGCCAACGTCACCCGTGCATTCGCACGAGTAACTTGCTAGTATTAATAAAGGCTTCTCCAAGACACGTGTTGCTTCTCCTTTTCTCTTTTTTACTTTTTATTCTTTCAAGCCTCTACTCTTCTATACGTTTTTTATTTTTTAATTATTTTCTTCACTTTTATCTAATCTAATATACTATAGGAAAATAAAACCCACCCTTGCCACATGTTACTTTCTCATTCATTTTTTTTCTCTCTAAAAACATCACATCATCCTTTTTACTTTATTTTTATTTTTTTAACCAAAATTAAGTCCATTCTTTTTATTTTTACCAAAATTATATTTCCATTTATTTATTTTCTATGTAGTATTTTTTTTATGAATCACGAGTATCCTCCACGGG